>JAWQFJ010020764.1:0-2500 GCA_034096865.1 Theodoxus fluviatilis | reverse complement strand
ATGACGACAGGCGCCTCTCTCGGGCTATGCCGACTCCCCCTGTGCTGGCCTTCAGGCAGCCCCCCAACCTGAAAAGACTGCTGGTCCACAGTAGACTTTACACAGAGACACCCGCAGACGGTATGAGACCATGCAAGAAACCACGATGCGCCACTTGTGCCATTGTCAGTTCGGATAGCACGGTTACTAGGAATGCGACCGTACACCAGATCAGAGGCAACTACACCTGCAGCTCGTATGACGTGGTGTATTTGATCAGATGCCGCAGAGGGTGCCCGAATGCGTGGTATGTAGGAGAAACATGCCAGCCACTAAGGCAGCGCATGAACGGGCACCGGGCCACGATCAGAAATCGGTCGCCTCTACCTGTGGCTGAGCACTTCAATTTGCACGAGCACTCGGCATCAGACATGCTCTTGAGCGTGCTGCAAGGCAACCTGCATGACACCCGACAACGTCGCGTGGCAGAGCAGAAGCTCGTGAGAAGATTGAACACCCATCACGCAGGGCTCAACCGCGACCTGGGATTCATGGCACATTACAGATGAGGAAGCTGTACCTCACACGTGCCTCCCGTGCTCTCTGCCCGAGAGGTTGGAGTGAACTCCTCTCACCGCCTGCCGGTCATAAGTAATCCCACCCGCTGTCTCTCTACACTACGGCCAGATGAAGGAGAGTACTCCGAAAGCTCGCCAACCACTTTCTGCCAACCACTTTCTTTGCAGGCCAGCCAACAACTTGCTTTGGGCCACAGGTCTCGTAGCCACTCCAGCAGCCACAAGCCGCCGCCGCCTGCGCCACAGCGACCAACAGGAGCCGCTACCCGCAGCCGCTGGCCACAGACCTGCTGCAGCAGCCAATCCCGCCAGGCACGACCCCAGGGGTTCACGCCTGAAGGCCAGCGCTCGAGACGAAGAAACAAACGGCCCTTTTCAGGGCCAAAATTTATTTGTTCAACAAAGAATACAATTTTAGTCGGAAGCTTTTGTCACGACGTATTTTTGGCAAATAAATGATTGAGCGACAGCATTTTGTAGATCGCAATTCTGACCTGGCTGCTTCAGTCAGTTGGTTGTGCAAGAAACGACAAATGACAGATACTTCGTTTGTGTTCCCGATGACGCTCCAAGGATTTTCCTGACACATAAACCCATGGAAAACTAATGTCTCACGCCTGGCTGGGTCTCACTTTGTGGCGACGACAGACGTCCCTGAACCCTGACAGGGGCCGACACCAACTACCAGCGATCCACTCTTCGCTCGTTCAGTCACACTGCGTGAGTTTACTCACGGGAGTGTGAACTGAACCCAGTTCTCTCCAGCCTTCAGTTTGCTGAGGAACATCCTTGGATAAGGATCGAAAGCTACAAGTGAGTGGCTTCTCTTTTTGTTTGTGAGACAAGTATAGATCTGTAGCCATTATATCATTTGTCATGCTGCAGCTCTGCATCCCATCACACTGTAAATATAGCTCACAAAACCCATCGCCATCAACTGGCGCACTTGATAGCCGCCACTAAAACATCGCCTGGCGCATGTGACCAAAAAAACCAACATCCTGCTCGCGGCATGAGGATGACGCTTCATACTTTATGAATGAGTTTGAGACAATGTTCTCTTTAACCTTTTTTTCTCTTTCCCTTGCGGTAATGTGCTGTATGTTTGCTCCAGCAGCTGTTGCATGCCGCTGGGACTCATTGCTGCTTTGAAGGTGTCTGTAGACTCAGTGTGGAGAGCGTGTCGGTGTCAATGGGAGATCGTATCTTTGACATTATTTACTGCACCAATGGACCTTATTCACGCGGCGGCCATGTTAGTTTCAAAGCAAGGCCTGCACAGTATGCGGTTTCAGCTCCACTCGCATTCTGTGTCACAGAGACTACTAAGATGCAGTAGGTTGTTTGCAACAACCTACGATTCGCATCTTTTGTCTTTTCCGGGTAACATAACTGCTGCTCTGAGAGCAATATATCTACTTGCAGATGGATTTGTATGTATTCCAGAGCAAGAGGGAGAAAACTTTCACAGCTCAGAAGAGAAGTTTTTAGATACTGTGAATGGAGTTCTCCCTGGCAGGCTAGACTTCAGAGACATCCGAAGAGCTCATCGGATAGGGAGACCTTCACCTGACAAGACCCGACCTCTCATCGCCTGTCTCAGCAGAAGTCAAGACAAGCACGCCATCCTCGAATGCAGGGCCAAGCTCAAGGCGAAAGGGATAGGCGTATCAAGTGACAGAGCTCTGCGTCGTATCCATTCTGAACACAGAGATGTAATACTATCTCTGACACAGGTTGGTCACGTGACTTCGAATCCACATTCCAATGATTCTACCAATCAAAATTCAACATGATCAGAAGACCATTGAGAGTAAAAAGAGGCGATTCTATTTCACTCCAATTATTTATCCCGATAGATAAACACAAATTTGGTGTTCTAATAAAACTAATCTATGAGATTTTCAGGAAATCATTTGAGAACTACTTTTAGCGCGAACGTG
>JAWQFJ010020763.1:20000-26232 GCA_034096865.1 Theodoxus fluviatilis | reverse complement strand
GCTCAGCTCAGCTCAGCTCAGCCCTGCCCTGCCCTGCCCTGCCCTGCCCTGCCCTGCCCTGCCCTGCCCTGCCCTGCCCTGCCCCGCCCTTCTCTCTCTCTCTGTCTCTGTCTCTCTCTCTGTCTCTCTCTCTGTCTCTCTCTCTCTCTCTCTCTCTCTCTGTCTCTCTCTCTCTCTCTCTCTCTCTCTCTCTCTCTCTCACACACACACACACACACACACGCACACACACACTCATTCTCTCATAGTCACTGGTGAAGACGAACGTGTCTGCAGCATCGTCACATAAGAAAATCTGTGTGCTTGGGTTTCTGACGCACAGTGGACAACGATGTTTGGCGACAACCTCCCTAGTGTGCTACAAAATGTGGTGAGAGTCTTTTTGAACACCCACTGTTTGGAAAAGTGGTGCGTTAACTCATGTAATTCCGGTGATGTTGTCATCACTTTGAAATGGACGAGTCCATCCATTCCAGTGAATCTTCCACCTCGACAAATGCCCTCCATCCATCATATATCGCCCTCAAAGCGCGCAAGAGACAACGTGCATTCTAAGAACTGGAGAGAAAAGCGTAAGCTGATTCCTGAAGCAAGTGGCATCATTGAAAGCTCGATAAATGATTCCATGAACAAGAGTCAGCTTCCACCCCCGCCATGTGAATCGACATCGTCCACGCAAGGACCCGTGAACCTCAAAGCACGTAAGGATTCAGCGTCAGCTGAGGCTTGTTCAGAAGTACTCAGCGCTGCATGAGCGTTTAATGTTGGCAATTGAGCGCTCTTTGCCACTCCTGAACGCCTAAGATGTAGTGCAGCGCTTCACTTGTTAAAGGGGAGGTAAATCTTCTGCGCCCCATGTTGTGTTGATAGACGCGAAGAAAGTGTTTTCTTTGCCACAGATCGTTTATGCACGTTTACATGTATTCTGCATGAATAAAGTCTACTACTGTGTCATCCTTACTTGCCATTACTCGCACATACAGAGCGCTTGGGGCAAATAAAGCTCGTTCCAGTCCCAAAATGATGTTTCTGAGGGTTATTTTACGCGTCGACGGCCAGTGCGGGATCAAAGACGCCATTTTTAATGTGATGAAAAATCATCTGAATCACGTCGGATTGGTGATTGACAGCGCTGCTCAGCGCTGAGTGAATCACGTCCCAAAATTGCCGTTCAGGAGTGAATCACGTCAGAGATTATAGGTTACACAAAGATAGCTCATGCCGAGCTTTTGCTATATAAAGTTACAAGACGCTCGGAAACGCAGCGCCCCAAGCGGCTAGAACTATGGGGAAGTAATCACAACGCTTAGAGACATGTAAAAGTGCTTGTTTGTCAACGCGTTTCTGATGCGTTCCGATCATGTTTGTGAATACATTTACGGTGTAATGTGTAATAAAATGAGTTGCTGCAATAATGGGGGTGTTTTGGCTTTGTTTTTTGTAGCAGGCGTTGTGAAATCGAAATATTTGGTTCATGGAAATGTGAGCCTATAGTCCGTTTAAACATTGCTCTGTCAGTGGAGACAAAGATTATTCGTCTGCTAGCCATCTAGGTACATACGGTGAGGTTTGTTTACTTATCTTCTGTGGGTTTTGTGCAGAAAGTAAACGTTAAAACAGTCTAATATGACTATTTTCGATTAGTTTTTAATATAATTAATATTTTTGCATGCTTTAACGCGGCCGGATCTTTGGCATAACTCCCCGGGCGTGCGAAGTCAGTAGCGTCTCCACTGACAGAGCAATGTTTAAACGGACTATAGGATCACGCGCATGCGCAGAACCATCCATTTCAATGAACCAAATATTTCGATTTCACAACGCCTGCTACAAAAAACAAAGCCAAAACACCCCCATTATTGCAGCGAATCATTTTATCCCTCCAGGTTTACTGGAGGTCCTACAGACTTTATCCCTCCAGGTTTACTGGAGGTCCTACAGACTTTATCTGTCTGTCTGTGTGTGTGTCTGTCTGTCCTGACTCGACGGCTTATATCTCAAAAACTACTGGACGGATTTCCTTGAGATTTTGCACACTAACTGGAAGTTAGGTCCGATTGAATGTATCAAATTTTCAGAATCGAGGCTCGAAGAAAAAGTGGGTTTTTTAAGGTCGTACACTCCAGAGCGCCTCCCCAAATATGCGGTTCATGGAATGGCGAAATTGCGTAATGTTTGACGTCATTAATAACGTTACGTCATTTGCAAGTAGAATTTTGAGGATAATGGATTTCATACACTCGGAAGCACCTCCCTCGATAGTCAATAGATGTAAGAGCCTAATCGAGTCAAACTCTTTTCCTACATTCACAAAACAACATTTGGCTTCTTTGTATTATGAACGTCTACCAGCAGACGCAAAAAAGCGATACTACGCTGTGTTGGCGTCAAATTCATTCCATTTGTGAAACCGGTAAAGTATATGTACCATCTAGATCGTTGCCTTCGCTGGTTAAAAGCCTGGAATCGCCCAGCGAACTAACTGAATGTCGACACAATCACGCGGCACTGTTGTACATTTGCAGTCACTATAAGATCTCGTACGACGATTTGATTCAAGGCCTAGAGCTAATTGTTTTGATGGTCTGGTCTCAGTGTCACAAAAATATGATGATTTAATCAATCCCTGACCCGGAAATGTTGGGGACAACGACCATTAATTTTCAGCGTAATGACATCGAGTCAAACAGAGTTATCTTTCCTACTTCAGCAAAACGCTTCGATATATGTTGAACCTCTACCAGCAGACGCCAAAATGCGATACTACGAGAAGAATATTGACGTTGATGGGTTAGATCCGTATGAAATACCAAACAGTTCATGCTATCATCCATTTTTCTACAATTTACAGTGCAAAATATGAACCACGGGGGTTTATGACAAGGTCGTTATAAATGCTTCACATACATACAAGTTTTCAATGGCACAGTTGGTAGAGCATTGGGCTCTTGGTCATGCATGACCAGGTTCAATTCTGCGCTGAAACGTTTTTTTTTCTTCTCTTTTTTCGAGGGGTTGTGGGTTCGAACCCGACCTGGTTTTTTGTGTTTGTGTGTGTGTGCGTTTTTTCCTCCTCTTTTCTCGGAGGCTGCGGGCTCGAACCCGATCTTCTTTTTTTTCACCAAAACCTGGAGGTTCAGCGCCAGCGGTTTTTATTAGTCTGTCTGTGTGTGTGTGTGTCTGTCTGTCCCGACTCCACGGCTTATATCTCAAAAACTACTGGACGGATTTCCTTGAGATTTCGCACACTAACTGGACGTTAGGTCCGATTGAATGTATTAAATTTTCAGAATCAAGGCTTGAAGAGAAAGTGGTTTTTTAAGGTCGTACACTCCAGAGTGCCTCCCCAAATACGTGGTTCATAGAATGGCGAAATTGCGTAATGTGTGACGTCATCAACAACATGACGTCATTTGCGAGTAGAGTTTCCAGAAGCGTGGGTCCTATATAGAATTCATGCGAGAATGAATAATTTAGAGAACATTGGTGAAGGAGGAAGAAGGATTTTTTACGATGCAAGTAGTCATTTGATGGAATGGCGACCCACTCTACAGCCACGCCCCTTTTCTCGCTGTATCTCGCGTGATTACCGATGCGCCGGCGGCAAAATGGCTTCCAAATGAACGCTGATTTGTTGCGTTGTATTCCGGACATCATTTGTGTCTCATTTTTGCCAGACAGTGAGAAGATTTCTCAGACTGTGATAGACAGGGGTATGAATAAATACCACTCAAGTTATTTAGACGAAATTGAGATCTATGAGCAAGCGGAATAAACGGTCGAGTTGACAGCTTGGTGCTTCAGATCAATGCAAAAAAATGAAGCTCCATATCGACTTTCTTTCCATCTTGACGCTGCTAAGCAGAAGATCAACCATCCTCATTGCTCGTGCAAAGCTGGGTAAGTGTTTTTTTTAAAATAATCATTTATCTGTTACTTGTTTGATGGAGTAACCTAAGCTCGCATTCCAAAATTGTAGAACCTACTGAGTACTGTTGAAGTGTTGTGTGTGGAGTAACAAAAAGCTTGCGCAACTGTCCTTCGCACTGACTGTCCTATGCACGGACTGTCCTTTGCATTAACTGTCCTTCACACTGACTGTTCTATGCACTGACTGTCCGATGCACTTACTGTTCTATGCACTTTCACACTGACCAGTGCACAGAATGACCGGCACATGTCCGAAGCACTGGTGAGCGCGACAAAAACTTGGAGCGGACTGTTAGATCTTTACCCACTGTAGAAAGCGCACTTCCCCTCCTCTCCTTCGTGACTATCTCCTTGTCAGTGTGAAGGACAGTTAATGCAAAAGACGGTCAGTGCAAAGGACAGTCGGTGCATAGGACAGTCAGTGCGAAGGACAGTTGCACAAGCTTTTTGGATCCACACACAACACTTCAAGAGTAGGTTCTACAATTTTGGAATGCGAGCTTAGGTTACTCCATCAAACACGTAACAGATAAATGATTAAAAAAACAACAACACTTACCCAGCCTTGCACGAGCAATGAGCAGTAATGTTCAATTTCTAATGCAGATCTGAGACTCACCCCCGCACAGACTCCTTTGCTTTTATTCAGCCGGTTGAGATTTAGCTGCTTGTGTGGCCACGGAAAAGAACGTTATAAATGCTTTACAAATACTCTGCCATATCAATTCTCTAATGGCTCAGCTGGTAGAACGTTGGACTCTTGGTCATGCATGACCAGGTTCGATTCTGCGCTGAAACTTTTTTTTCTTCTCTTTTTTCGAGAGGTTGTGGGTTTCAACCCGACCTGGTTTTTTGTGTTTGTATGTGTGTGTGTGTTTTTCCCCCCTCTTTTCTCGAGAGGTTGCGGGTTCGAACCCGATCTTTTTATATTTTTTATTTTAATGCCAAAACCTGGAGGTTCAGCGCCAGCGGTTTTTATTACACATTACACCGTAAATGTATTCACAAACATGATCGGAACGCATCAGAAACGCGTCGACAAACAAGCACTTTTACATGTCTCTAAGCGTTGTGATTACTTCCCCATAGTTCTAGCCGCTTGGGGCGCAACGTGTCTCGATCCTCACAACAATGAGCTAATGAGCTATCTTTGTGTAACCTATAATCTTTGATCACATGCAGCGCTGAGTGAATCACGCCCCAAAATTGCCGTTCAGGAGTGAATCACATGCAGCGCTGAGCAGCGCTTTGAATCGTTGCGCCTCCTGAACAAGGCACTGGATGCGTGCAAGGTCAAGCCGCAAGTGAATCTTGCTGCGAGTCTCCTCCTGTGCTGGATTTGAGCAAGTGATGGACGCACAGAGATGAAAACGAAATATCCGCTCTTGCTCATGAAAGTAGAGTGCAGCAGCTTGACACCAGCGAGAGCCGAAGCCCACCAGGATCTGACGGACAGGCAGGATGTGACGAACATGCAGGGACGAGTGCAGAAGCAAGCTCTCAGTGTGGTTCCATGTACCGTAAGAGTTCAAACCTATCGGACATCATGAAAGAATTGCAGTGCTTGTCAGGGGAGAAGTGGTCTGGTGCGCCGTGTGGTTGCTGCTCAGAACCCATTCGTACATCACCAAGCTTTGTCTGCCGTGTATGCCCCGACCGCATCTACTGCACAGACTGCTTCGCCTCTGTTTCCCACCCAGATCATGACTTCCGCAGAAAACAGTAATTCTCGCAGCCAGGTCAGAGTACAAGAACTCTAAAGAGTCACGAAAAGTATTTGCTATTTTAACCCTTACATTCCAGCTCGTGCTCATACTCAATGAATGATGCCATTTACTGAGCTTGTTCGTTTTTCTTGTCTGAATCTGAGAGTAAAATTAAATCCTGATAAACGTGTAAGCATAAAGGTCACACCGACAGAATATCAACCTTTTTTCGCTTACATTTCCCCGCGTTTTGAAGTCTGCGACTTTCTGTATGCATGGGACTAATTGCTGGAAGGTGGCACCATAATGTGTTTGAAATTGGTCAAGTTGTGTGTTCTCCCCCCCCCCCCCCCCCCCCCCCCCGATCAATTTCCTTTGCTTTGTTTTGTTGTTATCATTGAGTATACTAGGCTGACTGTTTCATGAAAATGTTATGACACAATTCTGGCTGACCCCTGCCCCTGACCTTTCCATTATTTGATATCTAGGGCCAAGAATTTTGACAGCTATTGTGCCGGAGTGAAAACAGATTTATTGATGAGTTGTACACGCTTGGAGAACAGAAGGAGAAATCCGCCTTTGTTGTTGGTAAGGAT
>JAWQFJ010020763.1:15000-17500 GCA_034096865.1 Theodoxus fluviatilis | reverse complement strand
GTGGACGAAAGGGTAAACGGTTGACCGGACGGACGGACGGACGGATAGATTGATGGCAAAGTGTAGCAAGACGTTTCAAAAAAAGAAGAGGGAAAAACCTTTCATACGGGATTGTCAGTGAATATATTCTTTCTTCCCTAATAGACAACTCACACTCATGAATCTGCAACAATAATTTGTTTCCTGTACTGTTCAGCGTTGCACATTTTATGTTGCAATTTAAACATTCATGCAGACAATTCCAACATTTATTGCAGAAAAGTCTGCATGATTGTCCTGGATTTCCCCCTGGGTTTTTCATTGCCTGTAAATGCCAAACATACAAGGATAAGACTGCTGTACATCTCGGCATCTGAATGGAGTAAACAAGTGCGCGTCAAGAAGAGCCACTGGGATGGAGGTTTACATTCTGCTTCAAGGCTACACGTGGTCCAGGACGATGTGCATACGTGCAAGTGACGTGTTTGCTCTGCACGAATAAGTCAAGGCAAAGGTCAAAGAAAACAAGGCTGCTGCCTTGGCAGGAAATAAACTCTCATTAATTGAGACATTTTATGTGACACTTGACCTCTCCGAGCTGCCCACCGTGCTTTGAAAGATCGACACGCAGCCTCCATGTTTTTACGGGGAGAAACTCAGTGTGGGAGAAGGCGAATGTATATGGGGAAAATGGAGCCCACGAGTATTGACTGGTTTCTCGCATAATATTTTTAATTACTTTAATTTTACATGTATATACGAAGTTTTATTTTCAAACGACTCTACAGGTGCAAAGGCAGAAAACCGAAACGAAAATTGATGCAACTTCCCTCAGCGTTCCATTAGCAGACGTCAGTTAATGCCACTTTCCAAAATTGCTTTTTATGGATGTAAGAATTAGAGAGGAGCGAGAGCTGCAGGGGAGAATACGGCAGGACTATTGTAAATGAAAACAAAGGGAGCCTGTAAAACAGGAGTAGGCTGTGGAGCTTGAACACCAAGAGCAGGTGTAGCATGCAGATGAGCAGAGAGAAATGGAAAGAATGTAAACGAAGGGAAGACAGGAGCGAGGAATTAGGCATTGCACATTTTATAGCAAACAGATTGTGGAAGAAACAGAATTTTGGCGAAGACACTGAATACGCTGTAGGCAGACAGACCGACCGACCGACAGGCCGACCGACCGACCGACCGACCGACCGCCGGACGGACGGATGGACGGACGGGTTGACGGACGGACGGTTTGACGGACGGACGGGTTGACGGACGGACGGGTTGACGGACGGACGGGTTGACGGATGGACGGACGGACAGACGGACGGAAGGACAGACGGACTGGCGGGCGGGCGGTGGGCATACAGACCAACAGACAGACCCACAGACCCCCAGAAAGACAGAGAGACAGACAGAGAGACAGACAGACAGACAGACAGAGAGACAGACAGACAGAAGGAGAGACAGAGAGAGAGACAGAAGGAGAGACAGAGAGACAGACAGAGAGACAGACAGAGAGACAGACAGACAGACAGACAAACAGACAAACACACACACATGCATACATACATACATACATACATACATACAGACAAACAGACAGACAGACAGACAGACAGACACACAGACAGACAGACCAGACAGACCAGACAGACCAGACACACAGACAGAAACACAGACAGACAGGCACACAGACAAACAGACAGGCACACAGACACACAGACACACAGACAGACACACAGACACACAGACAGACACACAGACACACAGACAGACACACAGAAAGACACACACACACACAGACAGACAGACACACACACACACACACAGACGGACAGACAGACAGATAGACAGACACACACACAGACCGACAGACAGACAGTCAGACGGACACAGAGAGAGAGAGAGAGAGAGAGAGAGAGAGAGAGAGAGAGAGAGAGAGAGAGAGAGAGAGAGAGAGTCACTTACTGGGGACCTCTGTGCTGGGACCGCAGCCTGATCTGACAGAGTCAGACACACCAGAAGAACAACCACGCAATTCTGCACATACATACTTGCAAACTCGAAGAAGACTCAGGAGAACCTCCAAAGTAATCTGAACTTTCAACAATGCGAAATCAGCCGGTAAACCAAACTTCTCGGAAAAAGAAATCTTTCAAGCGATATATCTGCTGGAATAGTCGATGTGATATCAGCTCTGCGCGTTCAGTGAATTGTCGTCTGCTCGGCCACAGCCGCCTTACATATCCGGGACCTAGTGGGAGGCGCTTGGGAGGAGGGAGGGATTGTGACGTCACAGAGGGAAGGGTCGAGTCATTCGCTGTGGGGCGTGTTGCATAGACGCGAGGAAAGCCAAGATATCCTGCGAGGAATAGGCCTGCGTCATGATGTGTCAACATGGAGAAAGTAGACGTAAAGGTAACGTAAATGCTGCATGGGGCTGGCTGTGTGGGTGCTACTGGAGCAGGCACCGAAAACACAAAGACCGCAGCATTTCATCTGATGAGATAGGTATGCAAATCTTGAC
>JAWQFJ010020763.1:0-10000 GCA_034096865.1 Theodoxus fluviatilis | reverse complement strand
AATAATGTGGGACAGAGACAAAGAAGAGGAGGCTCTTCAAAATATGCAATCAACAGAGTTCAAAGCCTCACTGAGCTATGCTACTGCCACCATAAATACAGGGGTGAACACCTCGGTTTGATTAGTTACAGATGCTCTCCTCCAAACTGCCGTTTGTATGTGACGTACCTTCATTACGTACAGTCAGGGTGACGGTAGACAAGCTGAATTGTTTGATAAAGAATGCAAGGCCTCAAAACTGATGGCAAAGAAGGCACTCTCTGTTTATAAAAGACCTCTAAGAAAAAATAAAAAAGACATTTATGTACAATGCCGAAACTGTTATAAACAATTGATTCGAAATAAGAAAAGGATCACGCAGAAAAGCTGAGATGTTACCTCCTGAAAAACCTTAAACTCTGACGCACTTTGGTACTTTCTTAGCAAGAAATCACGGAAAGAAGCACAATTTCTTGATATCAAAATTGAAGTGTGGAAAGCTTATTTTTAAAGTCTTTTTATCAAAACACTCTCTGAGAGAATTATATTCTAATGTGTTCTGAAACAAACGTACATGACGACACTTTGGATACCAATATCACAGCAGAAGCGGTAGAACTAGCTATTGTAAAATTTAGCCACTGCCGAGCTCCAGGCCTTGACGAAACACCGGATGAACTCAAAAAATTAGGCAGAAAGTACCTTGTTCCCCATCTCATCAAACTTTTAAATGTTATTTATGACAAGCAAAATTTCCCCGAGGAACGGAGCCGATCGGTCATTGTACCAATATACAAAAGAGGAAATTCACTCGACCCCCGAAATTACAGGGGCATCTCGCTGCTAAGCGTCATAAGCAAACTATTCTCATCGGTGCTGACAAACCGACTAGATTACCCAGACAACCTAGAACAGTACTCTGTAGGGGAGAGGGCGCCGGCCTTGGACTCCATCAAGGCATGTCCACCCCGGTTTCAGAGGTTGTCCGGTACCGCAGAGGGTTGGGCGTCGGCCTGACCGTCAGATCTGGGCAGAGCAAGCGAGAGCGGGGCCCTGCGGTCTCGCTGCCTCAGTGTGGCGCAATCTTCCACTCCACACATTCTGTCGGCTGTCGAATCCCGCTGACGTATCCTCTGCACAGCTACTCGAGGGCAGGGGTCTGTCCATCTCCGTCCTCGCATCGTCAAATAAATCTTCTTCCTGGTCCTCTTCACCGTTGTCTGTCTCTGGCGGCTCCTCCGTCTGAGAGGAGCTCGGCTGTGTGGTATCTGTGACAACCCAGTCAAGCAGGGTGCGCTGGGTTCACTCTGCACGCTCCTCATGTGCACAGTGTGAGTCAATCACTGGGTGAGGTGTTGGCCCTTTTGCTCATGCTAGCACGCTTTTCCCATGCCGGGGAGCACGGGGAGTTTGTCTTGGAGTCGCACTCACTGACTGGGTTGTATCACGTGCTTCACTGTTTGTCAACAGCAGCACGTGTTTGTCGGTTGAGACCTGGCTCGAGATTGTTATCGATTCGTGTATAGCAGACTGCACGTCAGTTTCGGCTGTTACTGGATGTCACGATTCTTTATATTCTATTTAATTTTACAAAAAGACTAAAGAGAAGGTCTGTCACCGCTCGTGGGTTTCGTGACTTTAAGTCCACTTCATGGTGTATTTTTGTGTGTACGGCATTTTAAACCTTTTCAAGGGTTATGCAGCGTCAGCGCTTGCTGTTAGAGGCATTTTTGCACGTGCTTTTCCATCTTGATGCCGTGTGTCCCCTGTTACGCGGTACTTACGGATTCTTGTGCAGAGATTTTTTGAAATAATGAAGACCGGGTTTTATTTCGCAAGATATGGGGAACAGGAACATGGATTGAGGATTCTAAGAACTTTAATGAAGCCCGCTGTGTGGGACGGTTTTAAAGGGTTTTTAATTTGTAATTGTTTTCGTTTTTTCTTTTATTTTCCTTTGTCTTTTCATGTAATGAATGAGTTTTTGTATTGAAAGATATGTCTGTATGAGTTAATTTGTTAATGTAAAATTATGTTTGTGGCGTCGAGGAGATCCGTCCTTTACGGATTTGGAGGCTGGGTCAGTCTGTCCAGTTGTTTTTTCGGTGTCCTTTGTTGGGCGTTACTGATCACAATTGGGTGACAGTGTTGGGTCTTGCCGGGGTAGACCTGGGTGGTTGCTGTTTACAGGATTTACGTGACGGCACTGGGTCTGGGCAGACCTGGTTTCTTTTTGTTGTGGGTTGGTGTCTCTCCTGGTGTTAGAGGCATGGTTGGAAGCAGTCGTGAGGACGTTCCTTGGGGTGCTGGGGTCACCTGTTGAGACGGAACCCGAAGTCTGAAGCCCTCCTGATTTGTAGTCTGTCTTCAATGCATTTTTGTATGTATGTATAATGTACTTATATGGCGCGCACTTCCAGCCCAAAGGCTGCTCAGTGGCGCATGCACACACTAAAAAAATGTCACGAATTTTCCATGGTTCTAGGATGTCCCTAGTAGGGGTCGACTAGGATCCCCTAGTCAGCAAGACGCGCTTGGCGGAAAAGGCACGCCTTGAGGCTTCCTCTGAAATTCTTCTGCTTTGGCTCCTGACGCAACGCCTCTGGCAGTTGATGCCATAGGACTGGTGCAGCAGAGCGGAAAGCTCGATCCCCCGACGAAGACCTTGTCGGTGGCACCCTGAGGAGATGAGAAGCACCAGACCTCAGATTTCTAGGGGGGCAGTGTCGGGAGAGCAGCTGCTGCAGGTACAATTGGGCATTTTTTTGTATTCTGGGATGTAGCTCCCCACCTCTTGGTTTATTGATTTGTTTTTTGAGAGGTCTGGGAGGTAGCTCCCCACCTCATTGTTTATTAGTGTTCTTTGGGGGGTCTGGGAGGTAGCTCCCCATCTCATGGGTGGTTTATTGTTTTTTTAGGGTTCTGGGAGAGTCTTAAATCTTTTTTGTCTCGTTGTGTACAAGTACAATTGTTGTGTGTGATACTACGTTTTTTTAATCTGTCGGCAGATGTCAGTTCACCAGATACCTTCACTCCCTGTGACCGCAGGTATTCTCTGCCTCTCTGTAGGAGTGCGAGCTTGTCTGACCATGTGGTGAATGCTACGAGGATAGATCGAGGGCGTCCATGCTGGCTATCTCGCGATCCGAGTCCCTGCACTTGCACAATCCCTCGCTCTTGCCAGTCGACATCAGGAACAGCTTCCCGGAGCAAATGCATCACAGCGTTCAGGCAGTCCCAATATGTTTCTCTTTCTCCCTCTCGGACCCCCCAAAACCTGACGTTGTTTCTTATTGTATGTAATTCTATGTGCTCTCGCTGCCTCTGCCTCGTCCAGCCTTCCCAGACATTGGCTTGTGACGTCGCTCAGCCTTTCTTTTATTTCACTCTGCTCTATCTGAAATGCGTGACTCCAATCAATCAGATTTTGGTACTGTTGCTGAGATTTTCGGTCGGTTTTCTGGATATAATATTTCATGTGTTCCTGCTGGTCGCACAACCACTTTATGAATGACTTAGTGTACATGATTTCGTTATGCAGGCTATCAAATTTGTCGCCGATCATCTTTGTCGGTATTTCATTTGCTTCACACATCTGGAGAAGGAAGAACGAACCACGTGGGGGTTGCGCGGTGGGTCTATTCTTACCTCCGGGGTCGGCTCTCTATTGCGGAGGGCCGCTTTTGCGGGATTTTTTCAACAAACGTTCCTCAGGCAATTTTGATTCTTTTGTCCTAAAACGTCTAAAAAACCATAATATTTTTGTTACTTTGTTTTGACATTCTATTGCGGGGTCCGCTATTGCGGGATTTATTCAACAAAAGTTCCTCAGGCATTTTTGATTCTTTTGTCCTAAAACGCATAAAAAAACCATAAATGTATGTTACTTTTTTTCCAAAAAAAAAAGATCCCGCAATAGCGGCCCCCCGCAATAGGAAAAAAAAACGAAAATGTTTCTAAGTTGAAAAAAGTAACATACATGTTATGGTTTTTTATGCGTTTTAGGACAAAAGAATCAAAAATGCCTGAGGAACTTTTGTTGAAAAAAATCCCGCAATAGCGGCCCCCCGCAATAGAAAAAAAACCCGAAAATTTTTCTAAGTAAAAAAAAAGTAACAAAAATATTATGGTTTTTTATGCGTTTTAGGACAAAAGAATCAAAATTGCCTGAGGATCTTTTGTTGAAGAAATCCCGCAATAGAGGCCCTCCGCAATAGCGGCCCTCCGCAATAGTGGCCCCTCCCCCTTACCTCCAACCTCAATCACTGATATGAGTCTTCAGCTGCTATTTTGCGAGCGGTGACACGGACTGTCTCAAGTCTCCATGAAATAACACGTCACATGTCCTTTGTCATCCATGCTAATTGGTAAGGAATTTTGTCACACACACACACACACACACACACACACACACACACACACACACACACACACACGCACACGCACACATTCACACGTACACACACACACACACACACACACACACACACACACATACAAAGGCAGCGGTGGTTCAAGTTGGCATTATACACTCATCACTTTGCAAGTCGCTATATCTGCAATTTAGCACTTAAAAAATCCATTTTCTCAAAGTGCGAAACATTGTATGAAATATAAATGCCAATGAATTGTGGCACAGCTATTTTGCCCTTGTCAGTCAAGGAATACCTTCCGTTATTCTCTACTTTATGCAATCATATTCTTTTCTCCGAAGTTCATCAGTTTCTGTTTACTTTGTACCAACTTTACCGCGTTCTTCCATTGACTTTTAACATGATGGAATAAACTGCCTGCGTTTTGTACCTGTAGGACTGCCAGCTGATACCATAGCAAAATTCGGTGCTGGATCTAATGAAACACTTGACTGATTTAGGGGAAGGAGATTATGTTGCCACTGCGGCTGGTGTTATTGGGCATGTCATAGCGTATCTCTCTCTGTCTCTCTCTCTGTCTCTCTTTGTCTCTCTCTCTCTCTCTGTGTCTCTCTGTCTCTCTGTTTCTCTGTCTGTCTGTCTGTCTGTCTGTCTGTCTCTCTCTCTCTCTCTCTCTCTCTCATTGTGGTTCAAGTATACTGGCTTCTCAAAAAGAAGCAAGTCATGTATGTCATTCATGTATGTATTGTTGTGATGGGCTGGTGGCCTGAACAATAAAATCAATCAATAAAATCAATCTCTCTCGCTGTGTCTCTCTCTGTGTGTCTCCCTCTGAGGGTCTCTCTGTGTGTCTGTCTCTGTGCGTCTCTCTCTCTCTGTCTCTCTCTGTGTCTCTCTCTCTGTTTTTGTCTCTCTGTGTCTCTCTCTGTGTGTGTCTCTCTCTCTCTATGTCTCTCTCTGTGTGTGTCTCTCTCTCTCTCTCTGTGTCTCTCTCTGTGTGTCTCCCTCTGTGTGTCTCTCTGTGTGTCTGTCTCTGTGCGGCTCTCTCTGTGTGTCTCTCTCTGTGTCTCTCTCTCTGCGTTTGTCTCTCTCTGTGTCTCTCTCTCTGTCTCTCTCTCTGTGTCTCTCTCTCTGTCTCTCTCTCTGTCTCTCTGTTTCTGTCTCTGTCTGTCTGTCTGTCTCTCTCTGTCTCTCTCTCTCTCTGTCTCTCTCTCTCTCTCTCTCTCTCTCTCTCTCTCTCTCTCTATATCTCTCTCAGTCTCTCTGTGCGTATGTGAGTGCGCGCGCGCGCGCGTGTGTGTATGTTAGTTATGAAACTCTGTCCTGTAAGCCAAGTGTGAAAGTATGTTTGTTACTCTATGTGTGTGTGTGTGTGTGTGTGTGTGTGTGTGTGTGTGTGCGTGCGTGTGTGCGTTTCTTGCCGAATTTCTGCTAATACTTTTCTTTAATAATCAGCTCTGACTGACCCTATAGACACAGGGACCAGATGTCAGGTACATGTCATGATGAATAACATTTGCCCCACTCACATGGAACAAGGAAGTCGTTCACCTGTAATTATCTGCCTTGCGACAGATGTGGATGGCACGGGGATGGGGTGGGAGTGAGGGTGAGGGTAGGGATGGGGGGTAGTTTGCAGCCGGGATGAATGTTCTGGAGCGGGGGACAGAGGGTGGACACAGAAACTTTAAAGGCCTCCTTACACACCTGGCAATTTTTGTTTAAAGGACAGAGCATTTCTATGTGCCCGGTAGAAAGCTAAATTAGAACTGGGGTGGGTGCGATATTGAAATATTAACAAAATTACAGACGAGGTCATCAGCCGGAAAATAAACCCGGGTCAACCTCGGAGTAGACGACAACGATACCCACTAGGCCACGTGTATGACGCTAAATTTAGTGGGTTGACAGGTCTTTCTAACTTTCCCCATAGCATCGTGCTCATAGTGATAGTGTGGCATTTATTTCGATTTACAAGTCTCCAACAAACCATGCAGTTCCACACAAATAATATAAGGAAAACGCCCTATATTGTGAAATCGCATTCTAGGTTCGTCATTAATTCCGCTCTCCGCCCATTCGTCCAAAACGAGGTTAGTGTTTGATTTTCATCGAACGCGATCGAGTCAGTTGTGCTCCTTGTGACGACGACAAGTTTTTGGACGCCTCTGGTGTGAAGGCGGGCGGCCGAGGGAGGTCCGGAGCTCCCCCGAAGCTTCGAGCTGCAGTGTCCCGGATGAGCCGAAATGGCGGAGACAGTGCGAGTTGGCTGGTGTTCGGAGATAACAGTAGACCGCAGGGCATGCCTTCGGAGAACAACTCCTTCTACAGGTCTGCTCAGCCAAAATATGGACTATGTTCCCATATTATATTATGATACAACATGGTATTGGGGATTGAAAACAGCAAAGTTCCCGCTTCGATCATATCTCTTTAACAGTGAAAAATAACTTTTAAAAGTGCGGATTTGTAAGGCAAGGGTTGCCTCCCTTTCAATTCCAAACTATACAGGAGTTACTTCCCGTGACACATTGTGGTAGTTTTGGCCAATCACAAATTAGGTCAGATTTACTGCGGAGTTTTCACCATGGCAGCGTGTGCATGTGCAAAATGTAAACAATGGCTACATCAAGCCTTTTACCGATATTAGGCCCGTCGCACACTAGGCGTCCATTTGTGACGCAAGCTGCTTGCGTCCTACGGCGCTTGGCCGCTAGCTGTGAGCCGCTTGCGTCCTCATCTCGCACACTCGCAGCTTGACGCGAGCGGCACTTGCCATATTTGGAAAGTCTCGCGCAGAAACCGAGACTGACCGAGAAAACCTGTATTGACGCGTTAGAATCATCGCGTCGCTCGACTGACACTGCAGTCTTTCTGTGCTGAGTTATGGGGGAACTGCAACTGCGTAAGCTTGAAATGATATCGTGTGATAATTATTTCTTCCAATGATGTCACTTGACAGGTGAGAGAGTAGACTCGATCTGTCAGAGTTGACCGCTCGCTTGTTGTTGTCACCGTGACCTACTCAGCGTGTCACGGTTGTTGATGTCAATCGCGACCACTACTCGACTGCTTCGCGTTCAGTTTTCGACCACTTCGAATACCTGTCGCAGGCTCTACTTAGGGTGACTGTGGTGCCGAGCCTGATATTTCTCTAGGCTGTCGATGTGTTATTTATAGTGTTAAGCAAGGTTTCTGCGTGTGTATTCGTCTGTGACGATCTCTGCTGTCCCGTTGTAAATAGGTGCCACTCGATCAAGCGATTGATCCGTGTGTGTGTTTGTTTGTGTGTGTGTGTGTGTGTGTGTTTGTGTGTGTGAGTGCGTGTGTGTGTGTGTGTGTGTGTGTGTGTGTGCGTGTGTGTGTGTTTGTGTGTGTGTGTGTGTGTGTGTGTGTGTGTGTGTGTGTGTGTGTGTTGTGTGTCCATGTGTGTGTGTGTCTGTGTGTACGTCAGTTTATGTTTGCCTGTGTGTATGTTTGTGTGCGAGACTGTGTGTGTGTGTGTGTGTGTGTGTGTGTGTGTGCGTTCCTGTGCTGTGTTGTCAAAAGCTACTCTTCTCATGATTTTTATTAAAAGCAGTTGAATGCTCTATGAAGAAATTATCAGAGCAGCGGTATTCAACATACGTTCCGTCACATGACCATAGCCACAATAATGATTGATAGTGCAAATATTTAACAACCAAGTAACTACGGTCAAAACAAAATTTGAATAGTACTGATTATTACAAAGTCATTTGTTCATTGCAGGCGACAGCACTCATCAAATATTTGGAAGGGGTTACAAGTGAGCAACAAGCAAGCAGCAAATAAGTAATTCAAGTAAATGTAACTTTTTGTAATGTAAGAGCTGTTTCTTCTCTTCTCTGAGG
This sequence comes from Theodoxus fluviatilis, assembly GCA_034096865.1. NCBI lineage: Eukaryota > Metazoa > Mollusca > Gastropoda > Cycloneritida > Neritidae > Theodoxus > Theodoxus fluviatilis. The sequence goes on along the minus strand of JAWQFJ010020763.1, from coordinate 1,776 downwards.
TAATAACAACAAAAAAGGTGACACGTGCACAATATCACTGCAATGTAGATTAGAAATTAACACTCCGACACGTTGGGAGCCGTGAAAATTCTAGGCTACAATGCAGTGTGTGGATTACTTCTAATCATCTCAGTTCCGAGTTCAGTTTCTGCAGGACCTTCGACTTCGTAGAAAACTTTATCACCCCTTGTAATGGCATCACTGTTTTTAACAGCTAAACTACGGAGATAAAAGATACATCAGCACTGCATCATTTAAATAACATGTTTAATCGAACGCTGACGAAAATTATGCCGAAATTTCAAACTTACCACTCCAGCCTTTCTTCATCTCCACCCCAATCCACAGGAGACTCTCCCGGGTCTTGTCACGATCATAATAACTTTTCATCCCGAGATTGTAGAGGTTTTCTTGCCTACCCTTGCAAACAATCTGGCCACGTCCAAGCGTCTAGGCGCTCGGAAATAGAGACGACCCTACTTCCGAGCGCCTGACGCTTGGACGCAAGCGGCTGGGCGCGCGCAGCCGAATCAGCCGGCGGCTACCCTCGCACACTGTACTGCGCGTTCAAAATACCCCAGCTGCTTGGCTGCTTGGCTGCTTGGACGCCTAGTGTGCGACGGGCCTTACACAGGCCCTTGGATTTTGCTTCTAAGTGATAATTACTTGATGGGGAAGCGAGTTCTGTCAGTGACGCGTTCAGTGAACTGGTTGAACGCGGGGTTATTGGTGTTAGTCGTTCGTGTTATCAACAATTAACGTGCAATGTGAAATTTCAGCAAAAAACCCGAATGGAATCCAAAAACACCGTGTCTGACAATGACGCCTCAGTATACTCCAATAACAAGCGTGTGACAAGAGGGAAATCTGTTTCATCTATTGGAAAACTTCCAGCCAGAAATATTCATTGCTTAAGCAAAGATCAGGTTGGCTTTGAAAAGTATCAGTTTCAGACCACAAAATCTATAGTTTGTTTCTTACAATCTTACAAATCAGAACATTTTAAGCATGACCAATTGAGTAGAAATTCTATATTGTCAAATATATCGATTATTTCCGTTTTAAAAAAACCACACACACAGTGAAAATGTTATTCACTGCAGAACAATCAACACTAAAACTGCCTACTTTGACTCATTGAGTCATTCATGTTCATTACTTTGTAATTTTTAAAGTGAAGTCCAAAATTTTGATTATTGCTACACCTGAAAATGCAAAACAAGCTCATGTATCACATGCGCTATGCAGACAATAAAAACCGCTGGCGCTGAACCTCCAGGTTTTGGCATATTAAAAAACAAATTATAAAAAGATCGGGTTCGAACCCGCAACCTCTCTCTCTCTCTCTCTCTCTCTCTTCTCTCTCTCTCTCTCTCTCTCTCTCTCTCTCTCTCTCTCTCTCTCTCTCTCTCTCTCTCCTCCCCCCCCCCCCCCCCCCCCCCCCCCCCCTCCTGTACTCCCTTCCCTTATCTCGAGCCTCGGCTCCTCTCCCGGTGGCTGGCATTGTTCTGTCAGTTTTGATCACGTCACGCATTTCGCCATTCCATGAATCGCGTATTTGGGGAGGCACTCTGGAGTGTACGACCTTAAAAAACCACTTTCTCTTCAAGCATCGATTCTGAAAATTTGATACATTCAATCGGACCTAACTTCCAGTTAGTGTGCAAAATCTCAAGGAAATCCGTCCAGTAGTTTTTGAGATATAAGCCGTGGAGTCGGGACAGACAGACACACAGACAGATAAAGTCTGTAGGAATTCCAGTAAACCTGGAGGGA
>JAWQFJ010020762.1:0-14319 GCA_034096865.1 Theodoxus fluviatilis | reverse complement strand
TCCATTTATCTGACTGGCTGTCTGGATTTCCGTTCGCATGCCCGCCCGCCCGCCCGCCTGTCCGTCGGTCCGTCGGTCCGTCGGTCCGTCCGTCCGTCCGTCCGTCCGTCCGTCCGTCCGTCCGTCCGTCCGTCCGTCCGTCCGTCCGTCCGTCCGTCCGTCCGTCCGTCCGTCGGTCGGTCGGTCGGTCGGTCGGTCGGTCGGTCGGTCGGTCGGTCGGTCGGTCGGTCCGTCCGTCCGTCCGTCCGTCTGTCCGTCCTTCCGTAACCCGTCCGTCCGTCCATCTGTACCCGGTCGGTCCGTCCGACCGTCGGTCCGTCCGTCCATCCGACCGTCCGACCGTCCGACCGTCCGACCGACCGTCCGACCGTCCGTCCGACCGTCCGACCGTCCGTCCGACCGTCCGACCGTCCGACCGTCCGTCCGACCGTCCGACCGTCCGACCGTCCGTCCGTCCGTCCGTCCGTCCCTCCGTCCATCCGTCCGTCGGTTCGTCCATCCGTTCGTCCGTCTGCGTCCGTCCGTCCGTCAGTTCGTCCGTCCGCTCATCCGTCCGTTCGTCCGTCCGACCGTCCGTCCGTTCGTTCGTCCGTCCGTCCGTCCATCCGTCAAACCGTTCGTCCGTCCGTCGGTTCGTCGGTCCGTCCGTCGGTCCGTCCGTCCGTCCGTCCGTCCGTCCGTTCGACCGTCCCTCCGTTTGTTTATTTGTCTTTCTGTCTGTTTTAACAACTAATCGTTACGGTAATAAAGGGATTTCGATGATGATCTTTCTATGAGAGTTCATGTGAGCAAAGTTTGCAGGTTAGCTTACTACGAGTTAAGGAAAATTAGCACTATTCGTCACTATCTTTCACAACAGACCACTCAAACCCTTGTCACTTCCTTTGTTCTGTCATGTCTTGATTATGGAAATTCTCTTCTTGCCGGCATTCCTGACACTCTGTTAAACAAACTGCAAAACGCCCAAAACATTGCTGTTAGATTAGTTTTTAGATGTCCCAAGAGAACTCCCACATCCAAACTCCTTCGTGCACTGCATTGGCTCCCTGTCGCTCAGAAGATAGAGTATAAGCTAGCCACTATGTGTTTCAACTTCTTCAATCAAACTGCACCACACGCACTCAAAGAAATTCTCACTGTCTACACTCCCGCTAGAAATAACCGTTCAGCTGCAGACACCAAAACGTTAAATGTCCCCTGTCGCAAAAAGAAAACCCAAGGACAGCGAGCTTTTTCTTACATCGGCCCTGTAACGTGGAATAGCCTACCTTTCCCTGTCCGTCACTCTGATTCCATGTCCCAGTTCAAAACCTCCCTTAAGACACACCTGTTCCGGTCAGTGTTTCCTGACGAGCAGTGAGGTGCTTCACAAGGCGCCTCTTTTTATGTTTCGTGTTTTGTTTATTGCCTGCTATGTTAATTCATTGTATTGTGTTTAACTCTTCTTTTATTTCAACTGTACCGTGTGCGAGTATTGGAATGCTTTGTATGAGTGTGGACTTTTCATTGTAAACGCATTGAGCTTGCCTATTAGGGAAGGTATGTGCGTACAAGTAATTTGTATTATTATTATTATTATTATTATTATTATTATTATTATTATTATTATTATTATTATTATTATTATTATTATTATTATTATTATTATTATTATTATTATTATTATTATTATTATGTCGTGTACGTGTTAGTGTTTGTTTACTTGTTTGTGTGTTTGTGCTTGCGAGCGCGCGCGCATCTGCATGTGCGTGCCTATCAGTAAGTGTCTACGTATGTTTGCGTGAGTGAATGCGTGTGTGGATGCGTGTGTGTATGCGTGTGTGAATGCGTGTCTGAATGTGTGTGTGTGTGAATGTGTGTGTGTGTGAATGTGTGTGTATGAATGCGTGTGTGAATGCGTGCGTGTGTGAATGCGTGCGTGTGTGGATGTGCGTGTGTTTGTGTGAGTCGTCACGTGCTACCCAGAACCAATCCTAACACGTTACTCTCTGTTTCTCTGTGTAAATGTCTCTCTTTTTCAACACCGTTCACAACGAAACCAACCTCTGTTCCTGCGAGACATGCGCGTGTGATGCGTTAGGATGGCTTCTGATCTTGACGCCTCACGACTGCTGCAAACGCTGAGGCCATAAGTAGCAGCATCCCCTGAAAGAAGATGATCGTGCGGGTGTCTCTGCCTGAAAGGGCTCAGTCACGTTAACGTTGAGGTAAGGCATACGGCCCGGGTTCTAATGGCGATGCGCCGTCTGTGGCAGAGTAGTTAGCGCTCTTGATCTGGTGTCACTTGCAGCTAGAGGGTTCGAGGTTCAAATCTGCGTAGTTCCTGGTGTGGCATCCTTGAGCTGGGCGCTTCACTCACTTAGCTTCTCCCCAACAAGGAGTAAAACGAGTATCTTCGAGGGCTGAGCTGAACAAGTGTGAAATTTTTCCTCGGCGCGTTATTCCGTCTCCTGGCGGGATGCTCTCCGGGGAGTTGAGATGTGTTGGAATGATAAAGAGCAACCCCATGACCAGGGAGTAAGTGTGTGTGGGTTGAGCACCAGTCCATGGACGGAAAGTCCCAGTATGAAAAAACACCTTACCCTTCACCCCAAAAGCGCTCAAACTGCGTCTGTGGTGTTGGGACGACATTCTTCACCATTCCATCGCATCCCACCTTCCAGAGGAAATCGCGGATTAACACACTAAGATTTTCTTTCGCAATTTTCCACTTCAGCCCTCACAGGAACCCCTGAAACTCCTGGATGAGTAAAGGCGATGTGAGTGAAATGCTTTGCTCGAGGACACAAATCTGGGAACCGGGGCGCCTTGACGAGGGAAAAACCCTCTAGCCATGATCGAGTGCAGGCAACGTGCGGAAACCAGAGATGAAGTCTGAATATTTCATCTCGTCCATGACAGAGACCCAGCGCTGATGCTCAGGCTATGGTCATATGATCCACCCATCCACCAACATTACTGCGAATTCACCGCCGTGCTCGTGGCATGAGTGACTTCGTGAATCCACTAGAGAACACAAACATTGGCCGCGTGATCCATAGGAGATATCCCAGCCACTCCATCTACCCAGTTTGTGTTGCTTTTCCCTCGAGATCCAGGACCGCTGCCTGAGGAACTTTGAAAGCTTTCTCTCATCCAGCGCAGCTCTGAAAGTGTCTGTTATTAAAAACCCATGTGCTGGCAACGGTCTGTTGATGCCGTAGCCCAATCCCCGAGTGGGCCTGTCCATGGTGCGAGTTGTCCCCTTGCTACACCTGCACAACCAGCATTGTCATCATTGTTGGTGGAGATGATGCACATGCATAACTGTTTCCTTAGATCCACTCTCCGCCAGCTGTCGGTCCTTGCTCCTTTGCACTGGAACACTGATGCCCAGAGCGCATCTCGTTCTGTGATTGGTGTGGACACTTGACCACGTGCAGCACTAAGAAGTCAGGCTTCCCTACCCTGATCCAATAATTTGAGAGGAAAATCGGGGTAGGCTACTTCTGACTTAACTCTTGAATTTACCGGACGCTGTGGCCGAGTGGACATGAAGCTTGACCTGCAGTCGCCTGTGCTTAGTGGGGGTGTGGTGTTCCAAGGTGTGCAACTCCCTCAGTGTTATCCTTGAGCAAGGCGCTTTACTGGTGCAACTCCCTCAGTGTTATCCTTGAGCAAGGCGCTTTACTGGTGCAACTCCCTCAGTGTTATCCTTGAGCAAGGCGCTTTACTGGTGCAACTCCCTCAGTGTTATCCTTGAGCAAGGCGCTTTACTGGTGCAACTCCCTCAGTGTTATCCTTGAGCAAGGCGCTTTACTGGTGCAACTCCCTCAGTGTTATCCTTGAGCAAGGCGCTTTACTGGTGCAACTCCCTCAGTGTTATCCTTGAGCAAGGCGCTTTACTGGTGCAACTCCCTCAGTGTTATCCTTGAGCAAGGCGCTTTACTGGTGCAACTCCCTCAGTGTTATCCTTGAGCAAGGCGCTTTACTGGTGCAACTCCCTCAGTGTTATCCTTGAGCAAGGCGCTTTACTGGTGCAACTCCCTCAGTGTTATCCTTGAGCAAGGCGCTTTACTGGTGCAACTCCCTCAGTGTTATCCTTGAGCAAGGCGCTTTACTGGTGCAACTCCCTCAGTGTTATCCTTGAGCAAGGCGCTTTACTGGTGCAACTCCCTCAGTGTTATCCTTGAGCAAGGCGCTTTACTGGTGCAACTCCCTCAGTGTTATCCTTGAGCAAGGCGCTTTACTGGTGCAACTCCCTCAGTGTTATCCTTGAGCAAGGCGCTTTACTGGTGCAACTCCCTCAGTGTTATCCTTGAGCAAGGCGCTTTACTGACATGTTCCTTCCCACCAGGAGTTAAAGTGGGTACCTCTGAGGGCAGCGATGACACTAGTGTGATGAACACCTGTACGTGGCTATGAGCCAGGCTCAGGTGGGAATCCTCCCCAGAATGCAGAGTGGGTGCTGATACCTGACACTGTGCATCCTATCTGTTACTGTCGTGAGTCAGCAGTGATGGCGTGAGGTAGCAGTGATGGCGTGAGGTATCAGTGATGGCGTGAGGTAGCAGTGCTGGCTTGAGGTTGCAGCGATGGCGTGAGGTAGCATTGATGGTTTGAAGGGGCAGTGATAGCGTGAGGTAGCAGTGCTGGCTTGAGGTTGCAGCGATGGCGTGAGGTAGCATTGATGGTTTGAGGGGGCAGTGATAGCGTGAGGTAGCAGTGCTGGCTTGAGGTAGCAGCGATGGCGTGAGGTAGCATTGATGGTTTGAGGGGGCAGTGAGGGCGTGAGGTAGCATTGATGGTTTGAGGGGGCAGTGATGGCGTGAGGTAGCATTGATGGTTTGAGGGGGCAGTGATGGCGTGAGGTAGCAGTGCTGGCTTGAGGTTGCAGCGATGGCGTGAGGTAGCATTGATGGTTTGAGGGGGCAGTGATGGCGTGAGGTAGCATTGATGGTTTGAGGGGGCAGTGATGGCGTGAGGTAGCAGTGCTGGCTTGAGGTTGCAGCGATGGCGTGAGATAGCAGTGCTGGCTTGAGGTTGCAGCGATGGCGTGAGGTAGCAGTGATGGTTTGAGGAGGCAGTGATGGCGTGAGGTTGCATGGGTGGCGTGAGGTAACAGTGATGGCGTGAGGTAGCAGTGATGGTTTGAGGAGGCAGTGATGGCGTAAGGTTGCAGGGGTGGCGTGAGGCACCAGGGATGGCGTGAGGTTGCAGGGAGTCGGCAGCCGCGGTGCGCGTCACCAGCCACAGATGGATGGATGGATGGAGTTTAAGGGCCTATCAGCCTTGTAGGCTATATAAGGCCACAACGTTAAGAAACACTTCCACCATGTTAATAGAACTCTCCGCGACGGCGGAGTATAGTACAATTCATCAAACTAAAGACATAAAAATCAATAAAATCGAGTCCCACAGCCCAACAGCAAGCAAAGCTTTCCAAAAGGAAAAAGCATAATTTCGAAAGGGTAAAATTTCACATCTCGATGTCCTTGACACCGACGAAGCATTGAGGGATAGGTGGATGGAGCCCAAGTGCTCATCAGGCTTTAATGTCATTCAAGGCCACAACATACTTTCAGTGAATAAACATGTGTAATTAAAATATTACCACACAAGAGGTAAGTAGAGAAATATCGAAAACAATTAAGATATAGTACAATTCTTAAACGAGAATAATACTCAGAATCTATCAAACATGTTATCAAAGCAAGAGGATTTTTAAACCGGTCAGACAGACTGGCAAGTCGAGGGCACTCCACCAGAACGTGCCGCATGGTAAAGGCGCCTACACACGTACCGGTTGTCCCCCGGTTTTGCTGCCGATCCGGTCAAAAATCGAAACCGTGGACTAATCCGGCACGGTTCTTGTGACTAGGGCTGGCTCTATTTTTCGGCCCCGTCTGGACCGGTTCACATGCCCGGCGACGCGAGATCTCGCGTTCTGGCGACTAGTCGCCAATTTTAATGGCTGACGCTGTCCTCGCTTCGCACATAAAAAGGTGTATTTGGGGATACTAAAAGCCCATCCAAAGAAAAGGTAAGCCATGAACAGCATTAATTTATCAAAGCTGTATGTTGAATGTATGAATAGTTCGTGAAAGCTGGTACATTGTACAATTCGCAATGCAGGTCAAACGCATTCATCTACACGCCAAGAAAGCATGTCCGCGGATCGACTTTTATCGTTGCGGCTTCGCATACAGGCAGCTACAGAGTTCACGTCGAAAGCGAGTGTTGGCATTAATTTATCAAAGCTGTATGTTGAATGCATGAATAGTTCGTGAAAGATGGTACATTTCACAATTTGCAATGCAGGTCAAACGCATTCATCTACACGCCGAAAGCATGTCCGCGGATCGACTTTTATCGTTGCGGCTTCGCATACAGGCAGCTATACAGCCTTCACGTCGAAAGCGAGTGTTGGCATTAATTTATCAAAGCTGTATGTTGAATGCATGAATAGTTCGTGAAAGATGGTACATTTCACAATTTGCAATGCAGGTCAAACGCATTCATCTACACGCCGAAAGCATGTCCGCGGATCGACTTTTATCGTTGCGGCTTCGCATGATACAGGCAGCTATACAGCCTTCACGCGAAAGCGAGTGTTGGCATTAATTTATCAAAGCTGTATGTTGAATGCATGAATAGTTCGTGGAAGATGGTACATTTTACAATTTGCAATGCAGGTCAAATGCATTCATCTACACGCCGAAAGCATATGTCCGAGGATCGATTTTATCGTTGCGGCTTCGCAGACCTACAGCCTACACGTCGAAAGCGTCGTATCCATGGCTCAGCGAAGGGACGTAACTCTAAATTCTGACTTTGCTTCGCGTAAAATGAACATCGCTCCACTTCGCGGTGTGGGTGTAATCGTTGCGTGTGGCTGTCAACCCGCTTTTTACACGCACGGTCAGCCAGATCGGGAGCAAAACCAGCTTGAAAAACGTAACGTGTGTAGGCGCCTTTAGCCTGCACTGGCAGGTGCGGCACTCCGGTGGAGGCTCCGACCACAACAAATAGGAGTGGGTCAGAACAGAATGGCCGATCCGGGAACGGCAGAGCACAACTTCCTCTCTTCTCGTGAGCGATGTGGGGGAGAGTCGCATATCCCACACAGAAGCTACTTCATGAAGTTTGTTACGTGCCCTGCCGTCCCAGTTGGCCTGACACAGGTTAGAAATGTAGTAAATAATACGGGGTACCAGGTCGCCCGCCGGACCTGCCGGAGCACGGGAGGAGAGAGCATTGGCAGCCTGATCTGCTCTCTCGTTTTCGGGGATGCCCATATGGGTAGGGACCCAGCAGAAGGAAACCTCAGTACCCCCACACTGTAGTCGACACATATGAACAAATATACCAAAAAGATAAGGCTGGGAAAGCTCCCTACCCCGCAGAGCCTGTAAGGCCGAAAGCGAGTCAGAGACGACAAGGGCTCGTGGAAGTCTCTTGCTCTGGACTATACCAAGAGCAGCCTCAAGTGCACTAAGCTCAGCGGAGTAGATCGAAGTTCCACCAGCCACGGCGCGCGAGTCACCAGCCACGGCGCGAGTCACCTGCCACGGCGCGCGTCACCAGCCACGGCGCGAGTCACCAGCCACGGCGCGAGTCACCAGCCACGGCGCGAGTCACCAGCCACGGCGCGAGTCACCAGCCACGGCGCGCGTCACCAGCCACGGCGCGCGTCACCAGCCACGGCGCGAGTCACCAGCCACGGCGCGAGTCACCAGCCACGGCGCGCGTCACCAGCCACGGCGCGCGTCACCAGCCACGGCGCGCGTCACCAGCCACGGCGCGAGTCACCAGCCACGGCGCGAGTCACCAGCCACGGCGCGAGTCACCAGCCACGGCGCGAGTCACCAGCCACGGCGCGAGTCACCAGCCACGGCGCGAGTCACCAGCCATGGCGCGCGAGTCACCAGCCACGGCGCGAGTCACCAGCCATGGCGCGCGAGTCACCAGCCACGGCGCAAGTCATCACCAGTCATGGCGCGAGTCACCACTCACGGCGCGCGAGTCACCAGCCACGGCGCGAGTCACCAGCCATGGCGCGAGTCACCAGCCATGGCGCGCGAGTCATCAGCCACGGCGCGAGTCATTACCAGCCATGGCGCGAGTCACTACCCATGGCGCGCGAGTCACCAGCCACGGCGCGAGTCACCAGCCATGGCGCGTGAGTCACCAGCCACGGCGCGAGTCACCAGCCACGGCGCGAGTCACCAGCCACGGCGCGCATCACCAGCCACGGCGCGAGTCACCAGCCACGGCGCGAGTCACCAGCCACGGCGCGAGTCACCAGCCACGGCGCGAGTCACCAGCCACGGCGCGAGTCACCAGCCATGGCGCGCAGTCACCAGCCACGGCGCGAGTCACCAGCCACGGCGCGAGTCACCAGCCACGGCGCGAGTCACCAGCCACGGCGCGCATCACCAGCCACGGCGCGAGTCACCAGCCACGGCGCGCGAGTCATCACCAGCCATGGCGCGAGTCACCAGTTACGGCGCGAGTCACCAGCCACGGCGCGAGTCACCAGCCATGGCGCGAGTCACCAGCCACGGCGCGAGTCACCAGCCACGGCGCGAGTCACCAGTCATGGCGCGAGTCACCACTCACGGCGCGAGTCACCAGCCACGGCGCGAGTCACCAGCCATGGCGCGCGAGTCATCAGCCACGGCGCGAGTCATCACCAGTCATGGCGCGAGTCACTACCCATGGCGCGCGAGTCACCAGCCACGGCGCGAGTCACCAACCACGGCGCGCGAGTCACCAGCCACGGCGCGAGTCACCAGCCACGGCGCGCGTCACAAGTGATAGCGTGAGGTTGCTGTGATGGCTTGAAGAAGCGGCCCATTAATTAGGAAGTAAAGTGAATGGGAGTTTGCGACCCAGATACGGCTGACTGATGGCTCTATAAATCCACTCCTTTACCTCTAGGGCACTGTGGAGGAGGGCCTTCCCTGGACACTATCTGTCTCGCCTTTTTTATGGGACTGCTGACATTAACCTCGGTCATGATCTTGGTTATCGCCTCTACTCCTAGGTTGCTGATGGAAGCTGCCAACAGCAGCTTCTTCTTACGTCCTTCACGGGGTAGATAGTGGGTGGAAATGAGCTTGAGCCTGCATGAGGTCACGTTGACCCCTGTGTCTCAGCCTGATCTACCGCGAGGAGCAGAGCGAGTGCTGACTGTACACCGTCTTCAATGCCAGTGACGTCACAGTGGTCAGTCCTGGACACAAGTACTACAGCGGATAACCAGGTAGACCTACTTTCGTGCTTACTGGCACAGTTCTCTGCTGCTGTCGAGCGTGGCACTGCTGGTGGCGGTGGTCCTACCCGCTTTCCTGCCAAATAGCGAAGTACTTGTTGATACAAAACGAAGACAAGATATATTGCAGACAAAGGCAACAGCGCCCATTGTATCCGTGGCGGATTGCAGATTGTTTTTGCATGCACATGAAGAGCACACGACATTTCTATTCTAATCTTCTTTTGACGGTATTTTAAACTCATTGAAATGGTATGGTAAGTGCGTCAAAAGGACAAGGTTGTGCAGGTCTTTGAAAATAGTCCAGGAAGACTTGGCTGACTTGACTCAATTTCCACGGGCACAAAAAGTGCCACGTACGGGCACAACAGCAACAACAGCAGCAGCAACAAGTCCCACATACGGGCACAACAACAACAACAACATCAGCAACACCAACAGCAACAACAACAGCAAAAACAACATCAACAACAAGTCCCACATACGGGCACAACAACAACAGCCCCAGCAACAACAACAGCAATAACAGCAGCAACAACAAGTCCCACGTACGGGCTCAATAACAACAACAACAACAGCAGCAACAAGAACAGCAACAACAGCAGCAACAACAGCAACAACAACAACAGCAACTAGTCCCACGTACGGGCACAACAACAACAACAGCAGCAGCAACAACAACATCAACAACAACAAGACCCACGTCCGGGCTCAACAACAACTACACCAGCAGCAACAAGTCCCACGTACTGGCACAACAACATCAACAGCAGCAGCAGCAACAACAACAGCAACAACAGCAACAAGTCCCACGTACGGGCACAACAACAACAACAGCAGCAACAACAACAGCAGCAACAGCAACAACATCAACAACAACAGCAACATCAACAACAGCAGCAGCAGCAACAACAACAGCAACGAGTTCCACGTACGGGCCCAACAACACCAACAGCAGCAGCAACAACAACAGCAACAAGTCCCACGTACGGGCACTACAACAGCAGCAGCAGCAACAACAACAGCAATAACAGCAGCAGCAGCAACAACTGCGACAGCAACAAGTCCCACGTACGGGCACAACAACAACAACAACAACAGCAACAACAACAGCAGCAACAGCAGCAACAACATCAACATCAACTAGTCCCACGTACGGGCACAACAACAACAACAACAACAAAAACAACAACAACAACAACAGCAACAAAACAAGTCCCACGTACGGGCACAACACCAACAACAATAACAAAAAAACAACAACAACAGCAGCAACAACAGCAACAGCAGCAAGTCCCACGTACGGGCACAACAACAACAACAGCAACAACAGCAAAAACAACAGCAGCAGCAACAAGTCCCACGTACGGACACAACAACAACAACAACAACAGCAGCATCAGAAACAACAACAGCAACAACAGCAAAAGCAACAACAACAAGTCCCACGTACGGACACAACCACAACAACAACAACAACAGCAACAGCAGCAACAGCAACAAGTCCCACATAGGGGCACAACACCAACAACAGCAGCTGCAGCAACAACAGCAACAACAGCAACACCAGCAACAGCAACAAGTCCCACGTACGGGCACAACAACAACAACAACAGCAGCAGCAGCAGCAACAGCAACAACTCCCACGTACGGGCACAACAACAACAACAACTGCCACACACGGGCACAACAACAACAACAACAAGTCCCACGTACGGGCACAATAACAAGTGCCACTTACGGGCACAACAGTCACTCTGTTGGAAACAATGGACGGCCAAAGCGGTCAACGTAACAGTAACTTAATAATAAGTGCAAACAATCGCGTCACTCAATGCTTTATTTCGAAATTACACTTATAGCAAACTTCATCGATATACACGAATATACATTGTGTGCATGCGTACAGCATTGTGACACCAAAGGTAGACTTCTCCACCTGGTGCAGGTGTTAAGGCTTGTTAATCCACCATGATTAACAACCACATGACAATTGACGACATTTATTACTCAAACCAGCACTCGCATACACTCCACACAGAATACAATACAATACAATACAATACAATACAATACAATACAATACAATACAATACAATACAATACAATACAATACAATACAACTGTATTTGTCCCACAACAGGCAATTCAAGTACTTCAAGTACACTTTATGAGGTAGCAATAAAATAATCAAATAATAATCATAGTAGAAGAATACATAAAAATAATGTGATAGGATAAATACATATGAAAAGAAACAGCACACTTGCACGCACACACACTCCCTTCAAATCTCAGCCTCCACAGCACATCACAGACAACACCAACACAAGCAAGTATGCTCAAGAACAAGGCAAAAACATCTCGCATCACAATCATCACCAGAAGCACCACAGACCAGATTTGCCTGTGCTGAATGGAGGAAGGAGATGCAGTGAGTCAATGTTTGCCCAGCTATTTGCCTGTGCTGAATGGAGGAAGGAGATGCAGTGAGTCAATGTTTGCCCAGCTATTTGCCTGTGCTGAATGGAGGAAGGAGATGCAGTGAGTCAATGTTTGCCCCAGCTATTTGCCTGTGCTGAATGGAGGAAGGAGATGCAGTGAGTCAATGTTTGCCCAGCTATTTGCCTGTGCTGAATGGAGGAAGGAGATGCAGTGAGTCAATGTTTGCCCAGCTATTTGCCTGTGCTGAATGGAGGAAGGAGATGCAGTGAGTCAATGTTTGCCCAGCTATTTGCCTGTGCTGAATGGAGGAAGGAGATGCAGTGAGTCAATGTTTGCCCAGCTATTTGCCTGTGCTGAATGGAGGAAGGAGATGCAGTGAGTCAATGTTTGCCCAGCTATTTGCCTGTGCTGAATGGAGGAAGGAGATGCAGTGAGTCAATGTTTGCCCAGCTATTTGCCTGTGCTGAATGGAGGAAGGAGATGCAGTGAGTCAATGTTTGCCCAGCTATTTGCCTGTGCTGAATGGAGGAAGGAGATGCAGTGAGTCAATGTTTGCCCAGCTATTTGCCTGTGCTGAATGGAGGAAGGAGATGCAGTGAGTCAATGTTTGCCCAGCTATTTGCCTGTGCTGAATGGAGGAAGGAGATGCAGTGAGTCAATGTTTGCCCAGCTATTTGCCTGTGCTGAATGGAGGAAGGAGATGCAGTGAGTCAATGTTTGCCCAGCTATTTGCCTGTGCTGAATGGAGGAAGGAGATGCAGTGAGTCAATGTTTGCCCAGCTATTTGCCTGTGCTGAATGGAGGAAGGAGATGCAGTGAGTCAATGTTTGCCCAGCTATTTGCCTGTGCTGAATGGAGGAAGGAGATGCAGTGAGTCAATGTTTGCCCAGCTATTTGCCTGTGCTGAATGGAGGAAGGAGATGCAGTGAGTCAATGTTTGCCCAGCTATTTGCCTGTGCTGAATGGAGGAAGGAGATGCAGTGAGTCAATGTTTGCCCAGCTATTTGCCTGTGCTGAATGGAGGAAGGAGATGCAGTGAGTCAATGTTTCCCCAGCTATTTGCCTGTGCTGAATGGAGGAAGGAGATGCAGTGAGTCAATGTTTGCCCAGCTATTTGCCTGTGCTGAATGGAGGAAGGAGATGCAGTGAGTCAATGTTTGCCCAGCTATTTGCCTGTGCTGAATGGAGGAAGGAGATGCAGTGAGTCAATGTTTCCCCAGCTATTTGCCTGTGCTGAATGGAGGAAGGAGATGCAGTGAGTCAATGTTTGCCCAGCTATTTGCCTGTGCTGAATGGAGGAAGGAGATGCAGTGAGTCAATGTTTGCCCAGCTATTTGCCTGTGCTGAATGGAGGAAGGAGATGCAGTGAGTCAATGTTTGCCCAGCTATTTGCCTGTGCTGAATGGAGGAAGGAGATGCAGTGAGTCAATGTTTGCCCAGCTATTTGCCTGTGCTGAATGGAGGAAGGAGATGCAGTGAGTCAATGTTTGCCCAGCTATTTGCCTGTGCTGAATGGAGGAAGGAGATGCAGTGAGTCAATGTTTGCCCAGCTATTTGCCTGTGCTGAATGGAGGAAGGAGATGCAGTGAGTCAATGTTTGCCCAGCTATTTGCCTGTGCTGAATGGAGGAAGGAGATGCAGTGAGTCAATGTTTGCCCAGCTATTTGCCTGTGCTGAATGGAGGAAGGAGATGCAGTGAGTCAATGTTTGCCCAGCTATTTGCCTGTGCTGAATGGAGGAAGGAGATGCAGTGAGTCAATGTTTGCCCAGCTATTTGCCTGTGCTGAATGGAGGAAGGAGATGCAGTGAGTCAATGTTTGCCCAGCTATTTGCCTGTGCTGAATGGAGGAAGGAGATGCAGTGAGTCAATGTTTGCCCAGCTATTTGCCTGTGCTGAATGGAGGAAGGAGATGCAGTGAGTCAATGTTTGCCCAGCTATTTGCCTGTGCTGAATGGAGGAAGGAGATGCAGTGAGTCAATGTTTGCCCAGCTATTTGCCTGTGCTGAATGGAGGAAGGAGATGCAGTGAGTCAATGTTTGCCCAGCTATTTGCCTGTGCTGAATGGAGGAAGGAGATGCAGTGAGTCAATGTTTGCCCAGCTATTTGCCTGTGCTGAATGGAGGAAGGAGATGCAGTGAGTCAATGTTTGCCCAGCTATTTGCCTGTGCTGAATGGAGGAAGGAGATGCAGTGAGTCAATGTTTGCCCAGCTATTTGCCTGTGCTGAATGGAGGAAGGAGATGCAGTGAGTCAATGTTTGCCCAGCTATTTGCCACTGCTGAATGGAGGAAGGAGATGCAGTGAGTCAATGTTTGCCCAGCTATTTGCCTGTGCTGAATGGAGGAAGGAGATGCAGTGAGTCAATGTTTGCCCAGCTATTTGCCTGTGCTGAATGGAGGAAGGAGATGCAGTGAGTCAATGTTTGCCCAGCTATTTGCCTGTGCTGAATGGAGGAAGGAGATGCAGTGAGTCAATGTTTGCCCAGCTATTTGCCTGTGCTGAATGGAGGAAGGAGATGCAGTGAGTCAATGTTTGCCCAGCTATTTGCCTGTGCTGAATGGAGGAAGGAGATGCAGTGAGTCAATGTTTGCCCAGCTATTTGCCTGTGCTGAATGGAG
>JAWQFJ010020760.1:132500-146607 GCA_034096865.1 Theodoxus fluviatilis | reverse complement strand
TACAGTGATAACAGCTGCTTATCATCGAGCTTACTGAACATGATATCAACTAGCTCGATCGCTGCTGCGTAGTGACTACGGTTCGATCGCGTTCGTCTGCTAGCCAGCTAGGTACGTACGTGAGGTTTGTTTGACTTATCTTCTGTGGGTTTTGTGCAGAAAGTATACGTTAAAACAGTCCTAATAGAGACTATTGTCGAATAGTGTTTTAAATCTAACGTTAAATCTTTCTGTGAAGCCCGGTGTGACATCGCCGATGGTAACTAATCGCGCATGGTTCTGCGCATGCGTCAAAACCGAAAGTGACGCGTGTATCGCGCCTTGTTCAAAGGTGATGTGCCGCGAGACTTTAGATTTTGTGTTTTTCGGTCAATGTGTTCATTTATTGACCGAAAAACACAAAATCTAAAGTCTCGCGGCACATCACCTTTGAACAAGGCGCGATACACGCGTCACTTTCGGTTTTGACGCATGCGCAGAACCATGCGCGATGAAGTTACCATCGGCGATGTCACACCGGTAGTTACTAAAATTAGCTCACAGTGAAGAGCATACTGCTTTTGACACGCTGTCTTACCAGCAGCAAAATGGACGACGGATGACGTTCGAGTTCTTCATTGGGAGGCTTCGATGACGTAGATGCACTTGTGGCTCCTGCGTTTTCTTGTCGTGGAAACGACGGTGGGGAGGCTGAAATCGGTCATGCTGCCCTCTTCACTTGACATCGACTGGAGGCCATTTTGGGTCACGCTGTCAGGTCGCGGTGTGACCTTTGCAAGAGAAATAAGCAGTGATCGATTGATTTGGCTTTCACGAGCTATCGCGTTCCATTGCCCCTTCTGTCCACAACGAGAGTAATTATTTATATCGACCCGTGTAATTTGATAACGGCCCCCTTCTACATTGACGGAGGCTTCTGCCGTCTTCAATGAAAGCTCGCTTTGGTGGACACTGGTCCAGGAGTTTGACAACACCCAGGTCCAATCCATCCTGAATGCTTGCTCGCTACAGCAGTGTTTGTCCCGGCAGTGGACGTTCCTACTTCAGTATTGCTCCAATCTGGTACCGTCTTTAGATTCCCAAAGACCCGTCTCCTCTATTGACCGTCCTCTCCAGTGGCACCGTTGATGTGGTTGGACGACTGGTCCTGACAAACTGGGAGTGAATGGGTGGGTGGGGAGATGCTCGGCCCGGGGTGCAGTGCTAAATGTAGCCCCAATTTGCCTCCCACTAATGGAAGTGCTAGTGCTCATGTAGCTCCTCTGTTTATTACTTTTGTTGTCCTGTGGGCCACGCCTTTCATAAAACCTCACCCTCGCGCCCATCCCCCATTCCCCACTCAACCCCTTCTGTTTGGTCAGTTTGCGTTCACATACACACACGCGCACGTTTGCACGCGTGCACACTCACGCACATGCACATACCCCATCCATGCGCGTTCGCGCGCGAAAACATATGGGCGTGACCCTATGCACACATACACGTTCACACGCACGCTAGCACACGCGCCCGCACACATCATTCGAACTTGCTGACCGTTGGCTCCCACCAAACCAAAGGCCTTTACTCTCCATCTTGCATGTGGACCGACCGTGAACGATTACGAGCTTCTTCTCTTTTTTATGTGAGAGGGGGGGGGGGGGGGGGGGGGGGGGGGGCAGGATGTCCTAAACTAGGAGAAGCTGTATCGGTGTTACAAGATTCAGCGAGCACCAAAGCTTCACTCAAATGAAGAACATTGCGTGCAGAGTCATAGAGAAAAGCAAGTATTCAGGAATCTCTCTTGTAGCGGCAATCAAGGGAGATAATATCAGATAATGAAGTACATGTATTTAGAGGGAACTTTGTCTTTTCATCCTGATTCGCAGCCACTTCATCTTGCATCTTGGATAGAAAGAACCTAGTGATAAAGATTGTTAAGATATGTGCGTGTGTGTGTGTGTGTGTGTGTGTGTCTGTATACATGTGTGTGTGTGTGTGTGTGTGTGTGTGTGTGTGTGAGAGAGAGAGAGAGAGAGAGAGAGAGAGAGAGAAGGGGAGAGAGAGAGAGAGAGAGAGAGAGAGAGGGAGAGAGAGAAGAGAGAGAGAGAGAGAGAGATTTGATTTGATTTGATTTGATTTATTTTGAGGCCATCGGCCCATTGCATTACAAGAAAATGTGTGTGTGTGTGTGTGTGTGTGTGTGTGTGTGTGAGAGAGAGAGAGAGAGAGAGAGAGAGAGAGAGAGAGAGAGAGAGAGAGAGAGAGAGAGAGAGAGAGAGAGAGAGAGAGAGAGAGAGAGAGAGAGAGAGAGAGAGAGGGGGGGGGGGGGGTCGGGAAGTAAGGAACTCGGCGCAGATTGATGGATTGGTGTAGCCGCTTTGACGTCACCGGCGCCGTCTCCTAGCGGGTGTTGGGGGCCCAAGGGAGGTAATCCAGTGCTACCTGACCGCTGGCGGAATGGTCCCGCTGCGAGGCTGAGGTCTGGCGTTAGGGAGCACGTCTGTGCCGATGGTGGAATAAGTGACTCATGCTGCGGTGTAGGCCTGCCCAAAACACAGTTGTGGACTGCCTAGAATTGGACTTTGGTGGCCCCCAAGCTGGATTGAATTTGCGGCCAATCCGTCTCGCAGCGGACCGCCTCTTCTGACCGGTGTCGACGAAGACTTTGCTCCCTCCGTCTCTCCAAAGAATCTTTGGTCTCTCTGTCTGTGACTCTGTCTGTGACTTTCCTCATTTCCCTTCCTTTCTTCTGTCTTCCCTCTCATCTGCACCATCCTTCCTCTGCTGCTTGTTTCGAACTTCCGACTCCCGCCCTGCGTTCCTCTTCGTCTGATTGTCAGCTGCGTCTGTCTGACATCTTCCTGTCGCATTGCAATGATGATAATTGCTCTGCATTCACCCACATCTTTGCATGTCTCATATCTGTCGGCAATTTGCAGGTGGCGTAGTCATCTTCCTACACGGGGCGTGTTTAATCTCTGTGCGACCGCTTCTATCCATTATAATGCTGAAAGCTGATGTGTTTGGACCTTTCGATGGTTACTCCACGAATCGTTAAAACCTTCCTCTTTCATTAGAACTCGTCAGACTCAGCTGCTACATGCAATCCCATCCGTTGGCTGGCAAACATCTGTAAGCTGTTTTGGTGAATAAAGTCTCTCGTTCATTCATTGCCGATTGAGATTTTGCAACTGTTCTGAGTTGTACTGTCGCGTGGATGCATCACAGTCAGTGGTGGAGTTCTACCTTTCACTTCCTTCTTTTTTTTTTCAAAATGGGGAAACAGCTGTGATCCACAGCTTTCTTGGGAGGAAACTAACTTTCTTGGCGGCGAACTGTCTCGCTTCCTGCATCTCGCCACTCGTCACCTTCCCATTTGCTCCGGTAGTCATTGTGCAGTCTGCTATTTCGTTTCCCTTGCTGTTTTAGAAGCTTCCTTACAAACTTCTGTCTGCTTCACTTCCGCTATGGCCGTTCCCTCTTTGGCAGACTGTCAAATGAATTTCGCTCCAAGGCGATGGATTTATCGCGTACTTGCAGTATGCAATATTCCTTGCATGTGGTGGTTTTAAAATAGGTGAATCGTGTCTTTCGAAAAAGTATCTCAACCTGAAAGCTAATAACGTTTGTACTTCTTTTTTTGACTCACATGCGAAGCAAAAGTGAGTCTATGTACTGAGCCGTGTCGTCCGTCCGTCCGGGCGTCCGGGCGTCCGTCCGTCCGGGCGTCCGTCCGTCCGGGCGTCCGTCCGGGCGTCCGTAAAAAACTTAAACGTTGGATTTTTCTCGGAGACTATTAAGTCTATCAACACCAAATGTGGCATGATGGTGTATGATGACAAGGCCTCAAAAAACATACATAGTGACTTGACCTTGCTTCAAGGTCAAGGTCACAGGAGCCATAAATGTGGTCTCAAAAACAGTCATTTTTCACATTTTCCCAATTTTCTCCCACGTTATTGAGAATGGCGACCTTAGCTACAAGTGGTATATAGGTCAAAGCAAGCCCTATCTTTTGATACCAGTTTGGTTGACCTTGCTTCAAGGTCAAGGTCACAGGAGCTCTTCAAAGTTGGATTGTATACATATTTTGAAGTGACCTTGACCCTGAACTATGGAAGATAACTGTTTCAAACTTAATAATTATGTGGGGCACATGTTATACTTTCATCATGAGACACATTTGGTCACATATCGTCAAGGTCAAGGTCACTTTGACCCTTATGAAATGTGACCAAAATGGGGTAGTGAACCACTAAAAGTGACTATATCTCATGGTAGAAAGTGCCAATAAGCACCATTGTGCTTCCTATGTCTTGAATTAAGAGCTTTGTGTTGCATGACCTTGGATGACCTTGACCTTGGGTCAAGGTCACATGTTTTTTGGTAGGAAAAAAATGTGTAAATCATTTCTTAGTGTATGATGTCATTGCTAGGTTTAGTTGTTTGACCTTGACCTTGAAGGTCACCTGAAGGTCAAGGTCATATAAAGGTCAAGGTCAAGCATGTGAGTCGTATGGGCTTTGCCCTTCTTGTTTACTGTTAGGAGGAAACTGACGTTTGTGAATTAGTTACGGTATGGTCACCTTCATTACACGAAGTAGTTATGTAAACTACCAGACTTCAAAGTGACAGCGTCATGGTAATGAAGAACGTGCATTTTCCCATATTACTGGAGGAGCATGGTTATCGGCTATTTTACTTAGATTTGAATGTACTCTCTGACCGCTGCCTTTCGAATGCCAGAAAGCGTAAGAAAAACACTTACGCAGAGCGTGCCTTGTGCACAAAACGGTTTCGACATTTGCAAAGCTTTTCTTTCCCCTCTAGAATTTGAAGCCAATGTTGTCTACTTTTAATGGAAGTGAACCTTCTTCAAAGTGCATATTTTTTTACTGGCGGATTTGTATCTTCAACAGATGCAACTCGGGCTTTTTTTAAGATCACAGTTGTTTTGCAAACCACTAGTTGGCATCTTTCCTTTTGCTCGTGGCTAATTTTATTGAATGTATACCTATCTTTTGGTTTGGGAAGAAAGAGTCAGGTGAGACTAGGAAAAGGCTGGCTGAAGCGATATCACGTTTGTACGATATTTTGTGGGCTGTTCCTATCGTGCGGAAGAAGAAATACGTTGAGGGTGCTGTCTGTCTTTTTTCGCTTTGCTTTGTAACCCGTCCGTGTGGGGACGCTCACGCACAGTGACAGGTTGGAGGAGAGGCATCGTACACATGCACGATTTTCACGGAACGTCTCTCACTTTTCAGTCCAGTAAGAAAATGGGCAAAGGGCGTAGCACACTGCGTCACTATTTAGTGCATCATGGGAAATCAGCGGGAAATATGATCCTTGTACGTTCGACGATCCCCTCGCCATGTTTGTGTTTTCTCTCCAGGTTGTAGAAGTGGGGATTGGGTGGGGACCCTCTGTGAGAGCACAGGTTGATAAGAAAGGCTAGATATTTTTTCTGTGCTCTAGTATTTGTATATTGTTATGAAATCCGGACAGCAACCAAGAAACTGAAGCGAGGCTGTGAGGCATGAAAGGTAATCACAAACCTCTGACCTGCCAGTCCGAATCCCGTCCCAACTCGTGCAAGGCGATTTGGCGCGCATGCAGAAACGCTGGGTGTGGGTCAGTCTGGGTCAGTTGCGTGTGGTTTTTGTGTGTGGTCAGAAATGCACCCCGGGGTCATCAAATTTGTATTTCCTTGAATAATTTGCTTCAGAAATACATTTTGAAGCATGACATTCAACTTTTAATTGCCGTACTGCACAAATTTAGCACCTGCGTAGAAAAAATTCCAGGGCCATTTTATTAAAATGGCCGCTGTCCGACACCTGTCTTCAAATGAACACATCTTCAATAACTATGATCCTGCTGTGTTGATATTCATATAAAATCAACCAGAAAGGATGGCGGATTGCAAATTTACTTGCCTCTCAAATAACACACACACACACACACACACACACACACACACACACACACACACACACAAATCGAGTTATGAGTGATTTTTTTTTGCTGGTCATCAGCTTATTGGAGTTTTCCTCCCCTGTTTTCTTGACTCGGCACAACGCCGCACAGCAGAAGAAAAAAACTTCGGGTGGAAAGAAAAAGGAAAACACCCTTTCCTTTATTAGTTGTTTCTCTTTTTGTTTTTGTTTTTAAATTAAGAATTTTACCAAACTCGAAAAAATGAAAAGAAAACAAAACTATCCGCGCTGAACAATGTATGCCCTACACACGAATCTTTCTCAATGTTGTCGGCTCGGATCATTGACTACTAGAGAAAGAAAAACCTACACGAGAGTTTTGGCTCTTTTGGCAGTGTGATGCACAGAAAGCTGATTGCTGAGTATCAGGTGTTGAACACCGGTACTCTTTCAGGGCTAGGGCGGGGCAAGCATGCTCTGGCGCGCTGTAGAGAGGGGGAAGGAAGTTACTGACAGAGGATGGAGTTGCGGGATGGGGATTGGATGGGCGAAAATAAAAATCCAGCAAAGTTGTGGATGGAGAGAGAGAGAGAGAGAGAGAGAGAGAGAGAGAGGGGTGTCAGACAGGCAGATAAGACAGGCAGGCAGACTAGGGGTGGGGAAACAGGCTGGCTGGCAGGCAGGCAACTAGGCAGGCAGGTAGGGAAGCAGGCTGACAGAGTTGTCGCTTTTGTTTTATGGAGGTACTGGAAGACGGGCTATGCTGGACAAAAAAAAATCATCCTGCATTCGATACAATATCGAGGGGGAAGGGGTGTGTGGGTGTGGACTGGCAGGAAGAGAGAGAGATGAGATTAGTGATTTGGATGAATGGATGGATGGATGAGTAAATGAGGTGGGTGGATGGATAAGTGAATGGGGTGGATGAGTGGATGGATGGATGAGTGAATTGATGGATGAATAAATGGGGTGGTTGAATGAATTGATGGATGAGTGGATAGAATGGATGAGTGAGAGGGAAGAATGAGTTGGTGGGGTGTGGATGACTGGATGGGTGGATGAGTGAATGGAGTGGATGTGTAGATGAATGGATGAGTGCACGGAGTGAATGAGTGGAAGGAATGAAAAAAATGATGGGATGGAGGAGTTGGTGGAGTGGAGGAGTGAGTGGGAGGGACGTGTGGGTTGGGTATCTGAGCATGTAGGGTGGATGGAGTGGATAATGGGTGGATTGTGAGTGGATGGGGTGGGTGAGTGGGTAGGGGGGAGGGGAGAGAGGGAAAGACTGGCGTTCTTGAAAGTTGGGTGGAGCTTGGGTAATGCCTACATAACTCGTGCAGGAGGTAAATTAGGGGTGATGAGACGGCAGAGGCGGGAAAGGGGGAGGAGGGGCAGCAGGTGAGTAATTGGTGGGCGTATGAGATCAGTGGGGATGCTCTTGGGGAGTGGGTAAACTGCGCCTTCAGTGAACGAAAGCTGAGCTAGCAGTGGGAGGCTGGCTTTGAAAGCGAATGAAGGTACGGGCAGCAAGTAAAAGGACAAAAGGAGCCATTGCCTTCCAAATTCATGCAGGGGGGTTTATTCAGTAGTTGCGGTTGTGGTGGTTATAAAGAAGGCGGTGGTTGTGATTGCGGCGGTGATGGTGGTGGTGGCATAATGGCGAGGGACTTGGTGGTGTGTGGTGATGGCGGCAGTGGTGATGGTGGCGATGCTTCTAGTAATGTGATGTTGATGGTGGCGATGGTGGTCGTCGTTGTCGTCTTCATCCTGGTAATGGTAATGATGGTTGCTGTGGTGGTGGTGATGGTTGCTGTGGTGGTGGTTGACGATGGTGGTGGTGTGATGGCAAGTAGTGACGGTAATGATGGTAATGGTAGTGATGGTAGTTGATGGTGGTGATGGTTCATGGTGGTAGTTTTGGTTGATGGTGGTGATGGTTGATGGTGGTGTATTTGGTTGGTGGTTTTGGTGAATTTGGTCGATGGTGGTGGATTAGGTTGATGGTGGTGGTGGATTGTTTTAATGGTGGTTGTTGATTCTGTTGAAGGTGGTGGTGGTGGTTGATGCTGATGGTTTTAGTTGATGACTGTGATGGTGGATGGTGGTGGATTAGGTTGGTGGATTTGATGAATTTGGTTGATGGTGGTGGACTTAGTTGATGGTGATAGTGGATTTTGGTTAATGGTGGTGGTGGTGGTGGTTTCGGTTGATGGTGATGGCTGATGGTTTTTGTTGATGATGGTGATGATTGATGGTGGTGGATTTGGTTGACGATGGTGGTTTTGGTAGATGGTGGTGCTTGATGGGAATGGTAGTGATGGTGGTCATCATCGTTGTTTTCATGGAAACCCTGCTGGTGTTAGTGGCGGTGGTAGTGGTAAAGTTGATGCTGGTAAATTGCGTGAATCTATATTATTCTTCGGAGGGATGAAGGGCGGGGGTTGCAGCTTGGAGCCATGAGTGGGCGTGGAATGAGCACAATTAGGGTGGCGCCTTCTTGATCAAAATCGTTGAGAGGCAGCGGGGAAAGGGAGGGGTAGGAGTCCAGAACATCCGAGACTCCATCTTTCCAGCTAGCTGTGTGAGCGAAAATGGAATTCTGCTCCCTGCTTCGCACCTGGGCCCCAAGTCCAAGCCATGCAAGGAAGTGACGTCGTTCTCAGTGGACGGACTGTGACTGCACAGAGCAGGCAGGACCTTGCAATGCATCGGATCCTTGTCCCAGAAAGAGGCCACATGTCGGCCCCTGCTGTGCCCGTAATCTAATATTCTTTCAAAATTATTTTGCTTTATTTAGAAAGGTTACAGTTGAACACTCAGTCCGCCCTCCAGTAGCCATCTTGTCAAAAGAAGTGATATATCATCTCTCTCTCTCTCTCTCTCTCTCTCTCTCTCTCTCTCTCTCTCGTCTCCTTCCCTCTCCCTCTCATCCCTCCCTCCCTCCTCCCTCCCTCCCTCCCTCCCTCCCTCCCTCCCTCCCTCCCTCCCTCCCTCCCTCCCTCCCTCCCTCCTCCCTCCCCCCCTCTCTCTCTCTCTCTCTCTCTCTCTCTCTCTCTCTCTCTCTCTCTCTCTCTCTCTCTCTCTCTCCCTCCTCCCTCTCCCCCTCCCTCCCCCCTCCCTCCCTCCCTCCCTCCCTCCCTCCCTCCCTCCCTCTCCCTCTCTCTCTCTCTCTCTCTCTCTCTCTCTCTCTCTGTGTGTCGTTACCATTTACAAGCATAAGGTCGTAACGCCGAGCAAAGTATCACAGACTGTACAAGAATGCTTAAATCAATATTTTCTCGGTTATCTCGCCTTTAGGAAAACTTAACTGAAGTAAATGCAGAAAAGCGAGACAAAGCTGCTGTAAAATTGGAACAAACCAGCTCGATGCTGCTGTATTTAACACATGAGCTGAAGCGCTACGCAGGTCCACCATCTACAAAGAACTGTTCATGATAATTATGTGGGTGTACACTGCACATGCAGTCACAGCGAAGATTTTTTTGTATCGACCAGAGTCGCACGAACTTGTCTGTGTGGCCATGATAATGTGCGTGCAGCAAACTTGTGAAAAGTCGTGTTGGAACGGAAGTGAATCAAAACTAATCCTAAAACGAGAAACAATTGAAGAATGGGGACTTTTCTCCCTTTTTTCCCTCTTTACTCGGAAATTGCCTGATTTTGATTTGTCAACTCTGCGACCTGGGCCGAGATGGCAGAGGTGCTGGCCTGAGTGAGGATGTCGATGGAAGAAATACGTGTTGTGGACAGTGCACAAAGGCGAAAGCGGAAACAGCTGGGGGAAGCGGGGTAATGAAAGGGCGGAGCTGCTTGATCTGATCTTGGTATAGGGAGATTGGCTTGTATTATAGGGCTGGGTGAGGACAGGGATGGGCTGCGGCTACTGGAGAAAGAGGAGAGACCAGATCATAGAGTACACTTACGTCAGCCATAAATTGAGGATACTGCAGTGTCCGTGCCACATATAGTAGCTTCTGTTGCTCGGGGGTGGGGGTGGGGGGTGGGGTGGGGGATGGGGTTGAGGCAGGAGAGCAAATAATATGTTAATGCCTGAGACAACACATCTATATATTTCAAAGTCCTCGGCCCGTCGTTCATCAAGTATGTCAGAATGATAATTTTGCAATCGACACCATGCTGCTTCAACTATTAATAGATAGCGAACAAGTTTGAATACGCACGTAAAGGAAGAAATCAAGGACATTTTTTTTCGCTGTCAAATTACTCCCATAATTTTGTGTTCTCTTATTTGAAAGGCATATAGAATGTACATCGCTATTGAACGAGTTATTCTGACATCAATTCCCTGCATCAGGAATGTTCATACATCCACTCGTGGTTTCTTGATTAAGAATCGTGTTATGTATTTCTCTCTAAGATGTTGGTATGCAGGGCACCTTAACAGAAAATGCTTCTCAGTTTCCCTTTCCTTGCATAATGGACATGTTATGTCTTGTGGCCGGTTGAACCTTACATTGCTATACATGTCGTTTATTCCAAACCTGAAGCGAATAAATACATCCCTATCTCGAGTGCATTCATATAGTTTTCTAAACCAAAGTCATTTTTAAAGGTAGAGTACCATCTGTATCTGTCATTGCATCTATTCTTTGCGTTCCAGTCTTGGCGGAAACAGTCTTTCAGTCTTTGTTTAAGCTGTATTAAAAAAAACGCTTTTCATTACTTACTCCGCTATTGAACCACACAAAGCCAAAACCCAATTGACAAAGGAAGTTTTTTACCTTCTCAGTCCAAGAGAGAGTGAGAGAGAGAGACAGAGAGAGAGACAGACAGAGAGAGAGAGAGAGACAGAGAGAGAGAGAGAGAGAGAGACACAGAGAGAGAGGGACAGAGAGAGAGACAGAGAGAGAGACATAGAGAGAGAGACAGAGAGAGAGACAGAGAGAGAGAGAGAGAGAGAGAGAGAGAGAGAGAGAGAGATAGATTTATAGCAGATCTGTATTCTTTAGCGTTCTGGTACACCCGCAATGCTGATATCTAGTGTGTACTAGAATGGCTGTTTGCTGCTGCTAGTTGTGGAGCTTTGGAGACCTGCATGGCTATGGACTTCAAGTACCTGTGGTGATTGCTGTTTGCTGACTGAGATTTGGCGCGGAGAAGGACCATCCCTGGCTAGGTTGTGGTCACCGTGCCCTTTGTGCCCTGAGGAGCGAGGATGTGCCTTTCGTTCTTGTCTCTAGAGGGCTGGGTCGATAAGCATAATTTGCACACATTCGACTTTCCATAACATGGGAGTTATCCCCCTTGTTCTCCCTGCCTAATGGCCAGTTAAACGAGGATGGCAAAACGCCCACTAGATACGGATGAACTTTTAGCGAGAAATCGTGCTGGAGGGAGGAAAATAGCAACAATTTAAAAAAGAACAACGACGACTTTTATCTTTGTCCTGCTGCCGTATGTTCCATTTTCTGACCCCGGCGGTATTGCTCCTTTGACATTTGTGTGGAAATGCGATTTTTCTCTTCGCCTCTGACTGCCACTCGAGGCTCCAGGGCTTTCAGATTAAATTTAAAGCCAGGCTCTCCTTCTCTCGGTTGCCAGCGCTGTGAGTTGGAGTCAATGTGTGGAATGGAGGAGGAGAACGGTGACAGAAAAATTGGAGTAAACTACTAAGGCCTGAAACTGAAAGCTATCTCAGATTTGAGAGAGAGAGAGAGAGAGAGAGAGAGAGAGAGAGAGAGAGAGAGAGAGAGAGAGAGAGAGAGACAGACAGACAGACAGACAGACAGAGAGAGAGAGCGAGAGAGAGAGAGAGAGAGAGAGAGAGAGAGAGAGAGAGAGAGAGAACGAGAGAGAGAGAAAGAGAGAGAGAGCGAGAGAGAGAGAGAAAGAGAGAGAGAGAGAGAGAGAGAGAGAGAGAGAGAGAGAGAGAGAGAGAGCAAGCAAACCCACACGCACGCACACACCACCCGTGGACAGACACAGTCACACAAGCAGGCAGGGAGATCTGAAAACAACGAGCATGAACATGTGCAAAAACGCAGAGAAAAGGTTGAAATGCGAGAAAGAGACAGACAAACAGACAGACAGACAGACAGACAGACAGACAGACAGACAGACAGACAGACAGACAGACAGACAGACAGACAGACAGACAGACAGACAGACAGACAGAGACACCGACACAGACAGACATAGACAGATAGACAGAGAAAGTATTTCACAGACAACCACATCAGTGCAAAAACGAGGATAAATTGCCATTGTGTGTAGTTTTATCTCCAAGTTGACAGCATCGCAGTCAAGAGGATTAGATCATGCCACAAAAACACCTGAGAACAATGTTGCCATTTGCAGAGTGGAAAAGAAAACTAAGTGGAAACTTCACTTCAAGGGTCACAAAAAACAGAACTAGATAGAAAAGTCACGACATGAACAGTTTTCCGGAGAAATATTGTAGTAACTGCATTTCGTAAGTGAATTTGGCGAAGAACCCAGAGTAGGTCTCCTGTTATTTCCTCAATTTTTATTGGGCAGGCTTCAACGACCATGTATGTATGTGTGTATGTATGTATGTAAAGTCTCTTGTATAGCGCCTGAAATTCACCATAAAGAACAGTGTAGCCTGCTGGTCTAGCAAAAAGCGCATAAAATCGGATTTGAAAATTGTGTTATTGGTAGCACAAAACGCTATAAAACTAGTGTTTTACTTTTGTGCAAGAATGATTAAAATGGGACAATTCAGAATGAAGTAAGTACAGATCGTGACCGATTACCTGCGAAGTAGTCGTTTTGAGAAAATGGCCGTTGAGGTAGACAGAGGCAGTGGGTGTGAAAAGCCCTTTGCAATGGAAGTCAAATGCATTTTACGACGTTATTTTACAGTGGGATTAAACGTAAATGAGCAGAGCGAGTATAGAAAAGACTGACGATTTCAGCATTGGACATTTCTGCACCAATAAAGAAGCCGTGGGAGATTCAAATCTTCCATTCAGCCCATGTGAAATAGGTGTTATTCAGACCACACTTCAAAGTATGAAAACACTTTTTTAGGCGGTAATTATCTTGAAAACTCTAGGAGATTTCAGAAAAAAGGTCCAGAAGCTAGCAATAGCCACAACTCAATTTCGACAAAAATCTTGTCATACCCTTTACTTGTGTTTTCTGGTGTTTCGAACCTCTGCCAGATCAGTGTTTCCTTCCTTTGTATATGCAGACTTGAGCTCATCTCTCCTTTACCACATTCCCCAGGCGTACTGTCTACTGCCAAGACTTGCTCTCTCCAGGCAGTATTGCTGACTTGCTCTCTCCAGGCAGTATTGCTGACTTGCTCTCTGCAGGCAGTATTGCTGACTTGCTCTCTCCAGGCAGTATTGCTGACTTGCTCTCTCCAGGCAGTATTGCTGACTTGCTCTCTCCAGGCAGTATTGCTGACTTGCTCTCTGCAGGCAGTATTGCTGACTTGCTCTCTCCAGGCAGTATTGCTGACTTGCTCTCTCCAGGCAGTATTGCTGACTTGCTCTCTCCAGGCAGTATTGCTGACTTGCTCTCTCCAGGCAGTATTGCTGACTTGCTCTCTGCAGGCAGTATTGCTGACTTGCTCTCTCCAGGCAGTATTGCTGACTTGCTCTCTCCAGGCAGTATTGCTGACTTGCTCTCTCCAGGCAGTATTGCTGACTTGCTCTCTCCAGGCAGTATTGCTGACTTGCTCTCTGCAGGCAGTATTGCTGACTTGCTCTCTCCAGGCAGTATTGCTGACTTGCTCTCTCCAGGCAGTATTGCTGACTTGCTCTCTCCAGGCAGTATTGCTGACTTGCTCTCTGCAGGCAGTATTGCTGACTTGCTCTCTCCAGGCAGTATTGCTGACTTGCTCTCTCCAGGCAGTATTGCTGACTTGCTCTCTCCATGCAGTATTGCTGACTTGCTCTCTCCAGGCAGTATTGCTGACTTGCTCTCTCCAGGCAGTATTGCTGACTTGCTCTCTCACTTCTATTTCGTTCACTAGATTTCTTGATTAGTTGTTTCACACACGCACGCTCACACGCACGCACGGTCTTACAGAGAGAGAGAGAGAGAGAGAGAGAGAGAGAGAGAGAAAGAAAGAGAGAGAACGTGAGTACATGTTAGGCATGCATGCATGCGTGTGAGTGTGTGTTGTGTGCGTGTGTAGTTAGTGGGTGTGAATGCACGCGCGCGTGCATGCGTATGCGTGTGGCATGTGTATGTTT
>JAWQFJ010020760.1:92500-122500 GCA_034096865.1 Theodoxus fluviatilis | reverse complement strand
TCTGCAGTGTGCACAACATGGAGGAGTGGATGGGCCTCAGGCTGCACGGTGGTACACGCACCTGGCGCTTCCCTTCTTGCTTTAACTCCAGCAACAACCAGACATGAGCTGTCAGGTTTACCAAGGACTCCCATGCTTGAGAATGCCTTTGAAGAAAGAACCAAGACAGTCTATGACCGTCTCCATGCAGGAAGGAGTGTGATCTCAGTCTGCCTGCGTGTCTCAAATGTTGGGTCTCAGAGCAACGCCTGCCTGACTTTACCAAGAGCCATGTGAGTGTATCTGCATGAAGCTTTCTGGTTGCTCTGAAAGCACTGTATAGATCATGGTGTATCATCTGCCTGACTATGGCGAGACCTCTATTGGTCATGGAGCAACGTTTGCGACTTCAGCATGACTTTTACAAGGAACTGAGAGATTATTATTTTTTTCTGCTCAAGTCTGGCTTGGAACTGTCATTTCAAGATCAGCCTTGAACTGAGAAATGTGAATGATAGTTGGCAAGTCGTTCGATGCTGAAAGAGATGACTGTCAGTGCCACAAAACTTCAGATATGAGCCACATCAAGACACCAGGACTTTGGAAGAAGAAAGAAGGATAACGTGTTCTAGAGCTTCCGTACAGATCATATGTTGAGTTGACCTGGGCAGGCAGACATACAATCGACCAGATGTCTGTACAAATGAACCCTTTGCCTAGTGCATTGCAACTGGCAAAAAAAGTCAGTGTGAGCAAGCTTCAACACCCCTGTTGTGCTGGCTCAATGAAAACAGCTTTGAAGCTGCCACCATCATCAAAATGCCGCTGTGTTCACATTCTGTGGCTTGTTTCTCTGAGGAAGCTGTGTTATTGCTGTGTTTACCTCTGGATCAGCAGCTTTTACTCACTGGCTGATTCATTCATCGTGTCGTGGTGTTTACTTCCTATACCAAATCAATGACTGGCAAACATTGGATTGTTGAAAA
The DNA here is from genome assembly GCA_034096865.1 of Theodoxus fluviatilis. Lineage (NCBI taxonomy): Eukaryota > Metazoa > Mollusca > Gastropoda > Cycloneritida > Neritidae > Theodoxus > Theodoxus fluviatilis. The sequence continues at coordinate 121,535 of JAWQFJ010020760.1, read as the reverse complement.
TTTTCAGGAGATGGGGTTGCAAACCATGGTGTACGTGATACTTTAAGAATAAAATGGCTGGCTCAAAAAGTGCATTGAATTGTTTTCTCTTTGCACTGTATTTATTACATCTTTATGGTGTGTTTTCCAGCAGTGATCACATGTATGGAGAATGTAAATTGTATCACAGTTTATCACTCTGGTTATTTGGAGCTGTATTTCTGAACCTATGTGTTTATTTATGAAGGATAATTTTTCAATTGTATCACATCTTATTAAAAACAAAACAAAAAATTCACCCAAAAAATGAACTGTTAAATTTTTCTCCTGCCTTGCCTTGACAAAGGAATGTTGTGTTTGTGAAATATCACTGAATGACCCAGCTGTCCCACTGTGACACTTTTCAACTCTTCCCATTTGTAAGCATAAATCTGACGCACAACTGTTGGTGAAGGCCGAGTGGTTAGCAAGAGAAAGTAGCTTTTGCATTGTACTCACTGCCCCTTTGAACTTTGCCATATGCATACATGATGACTTCTAATATGAATTAATGACTTTTTTCATTGTTTTGTACGCATCCATTTCTGTGGAACCTCTAGGAGCTGAATGACAAGAAAAACAACGTAACTCGAATTATTTTATATCAATGCAGGGTGTACTATTATAGGGGAAATGACGTTTTATTTTTTAATTTGTCGTTTTATTTATTGTCTGTTTTGTAGAAGATGCAGGTCATACCATTTTCAGCTTTTTGGGGGTGTCTTTTTTACCTTTAGCTTGTGATATGTGCAATTGAGAAAAGTCATTCTGAAAAACAAGTTTATTCCAAATTATCATAATGTGAGGAATTCCATTTTACCTTTATTTAATCCCTCCTAATTCCACTCTGACCTTGTGTCAGATAATACCTGTGATTCAGTTTTACCTCTTTATCATCTTTTCAGTTTATTGGAGCTTTTCCATGTTTTCTGTGTAAATGCTTATCCTTTTGCTTGGTAAGTTGCTCTCCCTCTGATGTGGATTAGTTGCATTACAAAGGGAATGTAATTTCAGCATTTCCTTGTAGTTGTACCTTCAGCTTTTCTGCTTCTCACTGCTGTGACTCATCTACCTTTGTTCTGCAGCATCAAGACAGGGTCAAAGGCTGAAGGTTGAATATACATGTATATAAGGAAATGCCCAGGAAATGGTCCATTTCCTTTCCTCAGTCCCACTGCCCCCGGATGAGATTTACAGAGGATTTTCAGTGAGACACAGAGGCACGGCAAGCTGCTGAACAGCTGAGTTTTTCATCTTTTCAGTTGCATGCTCTTTTTTATATGTGTTGTTTGAGATCCGTAACTTTAAGGCAGGGTTTCTCTATTTAATTCTCAGATTTCTGTTTGTTGAAGTGTGATGTTTTGTTGCACCCAACCATACTACAGTCTTGGTTTTCAGACACTGTGGATTTAGGTTGTTAGTGCTCGTGTTTACGAGATGGAAATGAGTGAGAGAGGTGGAGAACTGCTTGAAAGATTTGGTAACATCACAAAGATTGAAATTTACTTCAGTTCAATAAACCCATTCCAATAAGAAAATATCTGTCTGATTAGATCAAAGCTACAATAATTAGTCATAAATTTGGGCTTTAGTACATGGAAGAGTGAAGAATATTGGTGATAGGTTACAATACTCAATAGGCTGATTTGTTTAATAATTTGAATTATGATGTACAGATAGAACCACAAAGATGATGCTTGTTGGCAAAGGCTATTTGATAAATACAGATATGATGTATTCAAATTGTGAATATTAATTTAATCAGAATGTGAATTGTGATAGGCTACATTTTACATCCTTTACCAGGCCCAAAAATTAATGTGCCATATATTTTTGATGTACAAATATATAGGCCTACTATTCTCTTTATATAAGAATCAGTCCATTTCAAATTTTCTAAGCCTGCAAGTTCTATAGTTTTAATTGCAATACAATATTTTGACATGCTTTCCACAGGGAAAGTGCAAAGATGCCTGTAAACTGAATAATTGCGTATATCAATATGTGATAATTATGTGATCATGGGCTAAGACTCCAAATAAATCATGTATTTGGTAATTTTTCTTCAAGTCTTATCCTTTTTTTGATGATGTAAAGATAACTTCACAAGAGCAATCAATTAACTGTAACAAACTAATATCTTTTGACTAAAAAACTCCAGCTTCAGCATGGGGAAAAGTGAAGAAGAAATTTTCCCATGGTGATGATGGTGACACTAATGAGCTAATTTGTTTGGATCAGCTTCAAAACATGTAGGGATGCCTCATCCAGAGACAATTTTAACTCTTGCTATTTACACTTGGATAGAAACTGTTGTAACTTTGCACTTGAGAGAAATCAGCTTATGACATCACTGCACATCAGTATCACATGATTTCTCTGTAAAGTCTCCACTTGTCCCAACACGTGAACCATCCCTAGGTGTGCTGTTGCTCTGTGTACAAAAGTATGGTGCCATGACAATCAAATGTACTGCAAATAATTATCTGTGTAGAGGACACAAGGTTAGTGCTGGCTAGTCTCTGAGTGCTGAAGAACTTGTATTGTTCTGTGAATACTCATGCCTTTGTTTAATCTTCCTTTTGTTGTGTGCAGGGCTATTCATTAATTTATGTGACTGAATACCTTGGTGGAGCCGTACATTACTGTATGATATTTTAATCTGTTTGGCATTCTACGGCCCAGTGATAATTTATTATTGCATCATACTCAACTGTGTTTTGTCCTGACGTATATTTGTCTTCATTTGGATAGAACTTCTTTGTGGAAAGAAAGAAGTGTATGGTAGTTCACAATAGCTGCACAAGAAAACATGGTAAATATGTCATTACTGAAGTAGCCATTTGCTGATGCTGACAGTCTGCAATCCAGCGTGCTGTATAAAGAACTAGCCATGCTTGTTGTAGCATTCGGGTGCTGTAGAAAAAACCTGAAGATGTCACCAGTCAATAAAGCACCTCTGCACCATCAAATGTGCACCAGCCATATACATCTTTAAGTAGTGGAACTTACTTGTGACGCCTTTGCTTTCCGCATCGCCTTTGCACAGAAAAGATGGTGTGAACTGGGAGGTGGGACCTCTGTGGAAAATACTCAGTGAAGGAGAAATCCGAAGTGGAGAAGCTCAGAGGGCATACTTAAAGATTTGGCCTGAACTGGCTAGGGTGAAAAGTGATATGCAACTGGCAGAATTATAGGACTTAAAGACTGATATTGACATGTATACTTTTTCCCCCTCTCAAGTTATACCACCAGTGGAAATTTAGATAAAGAAAAAAAGAGAGAAGAGAATGGTCACATAGCCTGACTAATTACGTGCATATGACACTGGATGAACTAGTGTTATAGACCAGATATGGTCGGCAACTTGGCCTTGTTGAGTCAACTGGCATGGTTAAACTTCCTTGTGCCAGAATTTTCAAGAATTGCTAGCATCTGAGCTCTACAGTGTCATTGAACTCAGAGGTTATTACCATGGCCTGGTCATGTGATGTAACAGTTACAGTCATAAGGTGGAAGGATGGAAATGTGAAATTGTTGCCAGGGTCACATTCAAACAGTCAAGGGTTTTCACCATTGTTACAATCTTTAAGTCCTGTCTTGCATTTTCTTGAAGGAGAAAAAGGCAGGGAGACTGTAGCAGCTGCATGGAGAAAGTCCACTCCTACACTCTTACTTTCCTCTTATTGTACCTTATTTCATCTACCTGTATTGACTCAGCCATGCAGGCAGCAAGTTGAGCCTAGCATAAAACATGTACAGAGCCTGCCATTCCCAGACAAGCCTGCCCGAAAATTTAAAAGAAAGTCAATTGACTTACAGCCTGTCCCACAGGTGACTGTAGATAAGAGTAGGGACCTAATGTGTCAACTTGACTCACCCTGAATGGTGAAAGCACCAATAAGCCTATTCTGGTACATGCTAGAGATAATGCATACATGTAACATATGGTGTACTAGAATGCAAAAAGCCAGGCCAGAAATACTGCCACAGCTGGTGGCAAGCAAGCCTCCAGTTTTGTGACAGACTGTGACTGATGGAGATAGGAAGGAGAGAATGGGTGTTCTGTACGAGTGTTTGCATTGATATCGCCTCCTGGTTCGGGTGTCCTAGCTGGCATGTGCCCTTTCCCCCAGCCATGAATGTCCCTCCCCCAGGTCCTAGTGTACCGGTATGCTGGAAATAAAGTGGATGACTTCCACCTTCCACCCCCCACTGTCTTTTGTCTCTTTGATCTTTAGATGTTAACCCTTTCGGAAGTGCCCTCCACATTGTCAGTGTATGTTTTCCTCTTGTGAAGATCATTCATAGAATGACAACACATGAACAGGAACAAATAATGTGAATCACATGAGTCCAGGAGCTCAAATGCAGACCAGTTCCGACATGACAATTTCTGTGGTTTTGGGTGATGCAGGCAAGGGAACAAAGGTGGCCAACATCAGATCAAGTCTGTCTGTCAAAATGGGATGAAAGTGAAATGTGAAAGAGGTGGGTATTATGAAGCGGCTCATGATCCATGTCTGGGTCTCGAACCACGTCTCTGTTGAACCCCTGATCACTGGACTGCTTGATCAATTTTCTCCTGGCACCTGCTGACAATCACGGTGAAAGAGAAATGAGACATACACACCCAGGTCCCAGCATCAACTCCACTTCCTGGAAATTATTCCAACCCAATGCCAGCTCTTGGCCACAGACAAGGGTTGACAGCACTACAGTGTGCCATCCTTGTCCCCACAGGTACTTGGTGGGGAGAGGCAAAGCAAGCCAATGAAGCACGTTGTAAAAGGAGGCAACTCTGTCATCTGCGCAGCTTCAAATGCCCCACCCACTAGTGGCAAGCAAGTGAAGGTCCAGCTAGCTAACCCTAGGCCATGGGGCTTCTCCAAGGATTGATGAGCTACTTGGCACAGTAGATATTCGTTCAAGGGAATCAAATCAGTTTTTTTTTTTTCCCCCTGAGTATTGATTCTGTTTCTAGACTGCCATTTTTTTCCTCTGTGCATGTGTGTGTGTGTCGCGTTTACAAGTGTTCTAATAGCTTTAATGCAGTTTTGCGATGCTGCACTTTCACCCTCAGGGACGAGGTAGTCGCCCTGAGGGTGAGGGCTAGAAGACAACTTGAGAGTTTACAGCTAAACTCAACTGCCACACCTTTGGAGACACCACAAGTTAACAAACAGATGAAATAAGAGGAACCACTGAATCAGGTATAAAAGAACAGTTTAATCAACAACTCCCCCTTCCTGCTCAGAGCAGTGAAGGTGAAGCATAAGCAGTACTCAATGCAAATGGGGGACCCAAACAACAACACGGTCTTGGTCCACCAACACAACAAGATGGTACTGCTCCTGCTGAAAAAATGCTGAAACAAACACAAAAAAATCCCCAAACCACCTTCAACAAGGTACACCAAATCTCCAACCCCCAAACAAGGAATCATAAGCAACAAAACCACAGCGTTACCGGTAACGTGTAAGTTGACCTTATGAATTCAAGAATACACAAACTCCAACCAACCTCCTGTTTTCACAAAACAGAGAAAAAATGGTCCACAAACTTCTCCAAAAATCCGCTTTCCACCCCTCGTTGTGACCGTCCTAGTCAGTACAACAACAATCCATTCAATAAAATCCCCCATAAACACTTCCAACTCCCAAAAGGCATACAAACACCCTTCTACAACCAAGTCTACCAAATAGACAAACAAGCATAAACACCTGCAAAGGAAACTCCCCACAAATTCCCGAATTTGGAAGAAACACCCAAGTTCAATCCAAACTTCACCAAAAATGTCTCTTCCCTTCCCTGAGAAGATAACGCTTCCCCAAACTCCGAGCAGGGCACGCTCAGATAACAACAAACCCCAAAAGAGATACCCCGTCTCTCTCTCCCCCTCTCACTCCGCTCCCGAGTAAGAGTCAGCGCAGCCCGGCCTGACCCCAAGCCGGTCACGCCAGACCATAACAAAGCTCTCCGCTCCAGCCGCGCCTGCACGCCTGCACCTCCCGGCTCCAGCCAATCAAAACGTCGCAACGCTAAACAACAAGGCTAGGCAAGCTGCAATAAACACATGAATGAAGACCCGTACTCGCTGACCTCTTGGCTCCGCCCAAGTTCACGAGCATCGTCACACTCATTCAACACAAGTCCACAAAACACAGCAAGGTTACCACAGTCCAGTCCACTTGACACATGTGTGAAATACCTCATCCAACAAGTGAATCAACACGTTTCTCACACAGTTCCGTTGCAATGTCCGCCGTTGCAACCCACCAGTAGCTTCCACTCCTCACAGGTAAGAAAGTACAGAAGTTCAAACCCCCTCCTTGCTGTCCGCTCGGACTTCCAGTCCGAGTTGAATTTCTCCCCCCAGAAATTCCAGTCCACTCTTTAGAAGTGTCCCACTCCCAGTCCAGTAGAGTTAGACTTCCTACACATCCCCAGTGCAGGGAGAGATTACAGTCCCCATCTCTCTTTCTTCACTACTTGCGTACGTGAAAGGAAAACACTCCCCTGAGCGATACCTGTTACACAGATTGTCTCCGTGCCCCCTCGCTATCTTCCACTGCACCCACAGTTAGAAGAAAAGACGAAGTCTGTAGTAAGTCAGAAACACACAAATTTCCCCCCTGGGATTCTCACAGTCCACTCCCTGAGCTAGACTAGGCTTACTACACGAGAAAATACTTGCAACCCGGAATATCCACGTTGAGGAAACCAGCACACTCCAGTGTACTTGAAGAAACCAGCATGTCGACCCACGCCAGCGTTCCACCTGGCGCCGTAAGTAGGACCCTCAGAAACTCGGCGGGGACGGTAGAGTTCTGATCCACCATCCACCATCATCCACGTCGTAGCAGCAGTCATCCACAAGACTCGGCTACCCTACAAAGCCCCACGAAGGCTGTGGTAACACGTCGACAAAATCCTCACGTCCGGTTCAAGACTAATTCTCGGTGTCTTCCTGGCAGGCTGGCCTAGCCTCCGAGGCAAGACTTGCGAATTCCGACATTCGCAACCAAAAACCCACTCCAGTGGTTTTCGATACGCGGAGCACCAAGCTCGCACGTCTACCTCTCATCCAACACGATGAATAATTGAACCTCCCTTGCGCGGTAGTGCGCACCAATCAGGGAGCTTACATGCTAATTGACCCCTCGGCCCGTGCCGGGTCAATCGGTAATCCCCTGACAATGTAATCACGGCTCGGCCCGTGTTGGACAATTCGATAACCCCAAATAAAATAGTCACCCTCAGCTTGTACCCCTTGCTGAGAACTTTCCGCCCCATTCTATGGCGAACTCTGACCCTAACCTTGGTTTTTGAGCGGAACGCGGTGTCTACTCAATTTGTCACCCCCCTCAATATTCCCTTAATCACCCTACCTGTCGCGCCCACGCGACAAGCCTCCCAACTCAAGATCTGACTCCCGGTCAGCACTTTCGACCAAACTTCCTCACTCGATGCCCCTGCCCGCTCGTGTAGTGAAAGGACCCTCCCCCTTCTCTCGACTGTTCTCCCAAGTTAGCAATCTATTTTATTGCTCGAGTTTAAAGATGACACGGATTGTAGCGGGGACAGGTGACACTCGTCCTCAGCCAGGAAGAGGCACCAATCGAATCCGCAAACAACCCCTCGCCCGGGAATGGCCCATACCCTTCGACAAACTCTACTTTCACTCACTAACGTCAGGAATCGGAGATTCCCGGAAGTACACCACTACTCAGCCTCCCCTGGAGCACAGGCTCGACTGAGATAGTCAGCCCCTACGTTTTTGCTCCCAGGTATCACTCGGACAGTGAAGCTGTACGCTTGCAGCAAGAGACTCCACCGCATGAGTCTTCCATTTGCCACCTTGGCAGTCTGCAAGTAGCGCAGTGGTTGATGATCCGTCTCTAGGACGAATGGCTTGCCATATAGGAATGGCTGAAACTTGTGGAGTGCCCACACCACCGCCAAGCATTCTCGCTCGATGGTGGAGTAGCGGCTCTCTGCCCCTGACAACTTTCGACTGGCATAAGCCACAGGGTGCGGCACTCCGCTTTTCTCCTGTAAGAGGACAGCTCCCAGACCACTGTCTGAAGCGTCGGTCCGTAGAGTGAACGGGCTAGACAAGTCAGGCAGCTGCAAAACGGGTCGTGCCGTGAGTCTCGCTTTCAGCGCCCTGAACGCAGTCTCGCACGCTGCTGTCCACTCCACACGGTTCGGTGCATTCTTTCGAGTAAGACTCGAGAGAGGAAGGGCAATAGCAGAGAAGTTTGGGATGAATTTTCTGTAATATCCCGCTAGACCTAGGAACGCACGCACCTGCTTCTTAGTCTCAGGTACCGGTGCCTTCTCCACTTTCTCGATCTTGTCTCCCTCGGGCAAGATTTCTCCCTCCCTGACTACATGTCCCAAGAATGGCAACTCTAGAAATCCCACACAACACTTTGTGGGTCGGGCTGAGAGGTTCGCCCGTCTGAGACATTTCAGCACAGCCTCCAAGGCTTCTAAGTGCTCTGGCCAAGTCCTAGTGGCGATGAGGATGTCGTCCATGAAGTTATGGACATCGCTCCTCCCCAGTGGCTCCAACAGCGCTCGCATCATACGAGAGAAGACCGCGACAGCGTTCTTCAGTCCAAAAGGCATAACGCGAAACTGAAATTGGCCAGCAGGAGTGGTGAAAGCGGTCATGGGCCGCACATCCTCCCGCACCGGGATTTGCCAGTAACCTTTGGAAAGGTCTATCTTCGAAAAGTATTTTGCCCCCCGATCTTGGCAAAGAGATTTTCTACATCAGGTAGCGGTTCAGCATCGAACACGGTCACGTTGTTCAGCGACCTGTAGTCGACACAGAAACGATGTTGCCCGTCTTTCTTCTTGACGAGGACAACTGGAGCGTTGTAAGGCGAAGCCGCCGGCTCGATCACCCCGAGTCGCAACATGGCCTTCACTTCCTCCTTCACTGTCTCCAACTTCGCGTACGGCAGAGGGTACTGCCGGACTCGGACTGGTCGCGCGGTCTCGACTGTCATATCGAAGGAGACAAGGTTGGTCTGGAGTGGGAGATCGGTCAGGACCGATTCGTACTTTGCTGCCAGACTCAACGCTTGCCTCCTCTGACTGTCGGTCAGAGTAGCAGCCAGCACGATGTCTCTCGCAGACTCCTCTGCGACTAATTGAGGTAGGGGAAGTTCGCGGTCAGGCGGAGTCATGTCCTCACCCTCCTCGACCACTGCGACGGCAATGGTGGGCGTGGGACTATTGAACTCCCCTGTCTGCCGAACACGATACCGTTTCAGGAGATTCGCGTGGTAGAGCCTCTCACGTCCGAATGCCCTGACAAGGTAGTCGCATTCCCCTCTTCTCTGCACAACCTCAAAAGGTCCCTGCCAACACAGCTGGAGCTTATTGTGCTGTTGCGGCAACAACAGCAGCACTTGTTCCCCTGGATGGAACTGGCGGTCCACTGTCCGCCTGTTAAACACTCCAGCGTGCCGCTCTGTAGCGGTGGCCAACCGTCGGCGCGCCAGCTCGCAGGTCTCCTCAATGCGGTTGCGCAAGTCGACCACGTATTCAGACGTGGTACGAACTTGTTCATCGGCCCCCTCCTCGGTCCACAGGCCGCGGAGTACTGCCATCGGGCCGCGAACGGTGCGTCCATACAACAGTTCAAAGGGGGAAAACCCTAGGCTTTCTTGGGGAACTTCCCGGTACGCGAACAGTAACGCGGGAATGTACCTGTCCCACTGCCTGGGCTTCTCTTGGGACAACTTCCGCAACATGGTCTTAAGTGTCCCGTTGTATCGCTCAACTAGCCCATTCCCCTGAGCGTGGTAGGGGGTCGTAGCTAGCCCTTTGATAGCCAGCAATCTCTCGACCTCGCGCATCACCTCACTCATGAACTGAGTTCCTCTGTCCGTCAGAATTTCAGCGGGGATTCCCACCCGCGTCCAGACTTGCCACATGGCTTCTGCGACGGTAACGGCATCGATACTCTTCAGTGGGATTGCCTCAGGGTACCGAGTGGCATAGTCCACCAAGACTAGGATGTACCTGTTCCCACTCTCCGCAGCAGGAGTAATGGGTCCCACAATATCGACAGCCACTCTCTCAAAAGGGGTGTCTATGAGTGGCATCTTGCCGATCGGCACTTTCTGCGGTTTCGGACAGACTCTCTGACACTTGTCACAGGACGCTACGAAGTGACGTGTCTCGGGGCACATCCCCGGCCAATAGAAATGTTTCCAGACCCTTTCCCTAGTTCGTTGCACTCCCATGTGTCCTCCCATCGGCGGTTCGTGAGCGAGTCGTAAGACTCCTGCCCTAAGCTCACGTGGCACAACTACTTGGGTGTACACTACCCCTTTTCCCCGGAATTCCCTGTATAGGAGTCCTTTCTTCCACACGAAGCGGATCTCCCCTGAGTGCTTTGTCGAACTCACTGTCCTTTTCTCCGCTGCCTCGCGACAATGACGGAGTGTAGGATCTGCCAACTGTAGTTCCCCCAGCTTCTTCGGAGTTACTTCTCCCAACCCTGGCGAAGCTACACGTAGCGGAGTTAGCTTTCCCTTCTTCTTAGCAACGGTCTGCGCACGTGTCACTATTGCAACTGACTTCGGTTGCCCATAAACGGGAAGAACTTCGGAATCGCTCAGCCGAGCGTGATTCCCCACGATAAAGTCGGCTGCAGGTGATTCCATCACGACTGCATCGACGTCACCGGAGTAGAACGGACTGTCTATCGCCATCCGGACGACTGGACAGAATCTCTTCAGGCTGGACTCAGCCATAGCTACTTCTAGTTCTTGACCTTTGAACTTCGACGGTGCTACGAGTGCCCTCTTCACTACGCACACTTGCGATCCAGTATCGCGGAGTCCCTGTACTGCTACTCCATCTACGGTCACAGAACATCTCGGGTCATAGCTTTGACGGCTACACGGAAGACACAAAGTCGGAACGGCGATGGGTCCCAGTGATCGAATAGGTCCCCCCGACACTGCCCCTGCAGTTTTTACTCTTTTCGGACAATCCCTTGCAAAGTGCTTCGGCGATTGACAGATATAGCACTTCTGAGTGCTAGGTCCCCTCGATCCCATCCCTTTTGTTCCCTTTTTCTTCCCTTGGACTTTTCCTTTCCCATGAACATTCCCACCCTGTGGACGACTAGATTGGAAAGGTTTCCTTTCGCACCCGAGGTGCGCCTCTGCGTAGATTTCCGCTAACTCACATGCCTCCCTCAGCGTCTGAGGTCTCTTCTCTTTGATGTACACCGTCATCTCAGAAGGAAGAGATTGCAAGAACTGCTCTAAGAGGATGAGCTCCTCAAGCTCACTAATCTTCGAAAGTTCCCTCCATTTCGAAAGATTCTCTGTCATCCTAGCACCAAGCTGGACGAACGTTTCACTTTCCTTCTTTCTACAGGATCGAAACCTCAACCGATAGGTTTCTGCCGTGAGCTGATAGCGCGTCAGCAGCGCGGCCTTCAGACCTTCATAGTCTTCTGCAGTTCCATCATCTAAGGAGTTATACAGCTCCGCTGCTTTCCCTGTCAACCTAGTGGAAACGCGGGTAGCCCATGTGTCTCTTGCCCACTTGCATACATTTGCCACCCGTTCAAACCTACGTAACCACGTAGCTATTTCTTCCTTAGTCTCATCGAAGAGAGGGATAGAAGCTCTAAACCCAAAGTCTGCATGATTCTCATCCGTCTCCCCACTCACACTTGGATGATCCTCATCCATTCGAGCTGTCGACCTAGCTCCCTGAGTCAGCAATTGCATCCGCAAAGCATGCTCTTCTTTCTCTCTTCTCAGTCGCTCTTCTGCTTCCACTCGCTCTCGCCTCTGCTTCTCTTCGCACTCCCATCTTTCTCGCTTCTGCTTCTCCTCAAACTCTCTCCTCTGCCTCTGCTCGTTCACTTCATTCTCTCTTTCAAGCTTCAAACGTTCAAGCTCCAATCGCGCCAGATCAGCTTCCTCTCTAGCTAAATGGCCCGCGATAAAGTCGGGTACAGCTGAATCCTCTATGTCTAGATCTGAGGCTAGGCTCCGCCAGCGCTCTATTCTGTTCCTCCTAGACTCATCAACTGATCCCCCATTGCTACTCTCCCCAGTCAAGTGTCCTGAACGAAGCTCCATAATCTCAAAATTTCACGACCCCAGTGAAACGATCTAAGCAGCTAAACTCAACAAGGGCTGCAAAGAAATGCACGAGCGAACAAGGTAATAATGGCAGCAAGCAAACAGCATGGGAAATGCAAAATAAACAATCCCTCATCAGTGGTTCGGTGTTTTCCAGAGGTGTGGACAGTTCGGCAAAATGAGGTAATTTTACTCAAAAATTAGAAATTAGATATAAATCCTGGGGCAGGCTCGCTTACTGTCGCGTTTACAAGTGTTCTAATAGCTTTAATGCAGTTTTGCGATGCTGCACTTTCACCCTCAGGGACGAGGTAGTCGCCCTGAGGGTGAGGGCTAGAAGACAACTTGAGAGTTTACAGCTAAACTCAACTGCCACACCTTTGGAGACACCACAAGTTAACAAACAGATGAAATAAGAGGAACCACTGAATCAGGTATAAAAGAACAGTTTAATCAACAACTCCCCCTTCCTGCTCAGAGCAGTGAAGGTGAAGCATAAGCAGTACTCAATGCAAATGGGGGACCCAAACAACAACACGGTCTTGGTCCACCAACACAACAAGATGGTACTGCTCCTGCTGAAAAAATGCTGAAACAAACACAAAAAAATCCCCAAACCACCTTCAACAAGGTACACCAAATCTCCAACCCCCAAACAAGGAATCATAAGCAACAAAACCACAGCGTTACCGGTAACGTGTAAGTTGACCTTATGAATTCAAAAATACACAGACTCCAACCAACCACCTGTTTTCCCAAAACAGAGAAAAAATGGTCCACAAACTTCTCCAAAAATCCGCTTTCCACCCCTCGTTGTGACCGTCCTAGTCAGTACAACAACAATCCATTCAATAAAATCCCCCATAAACACTTCCAACTCCCAAAAGGCATACAAACACCCTTCTACAACCAAGTCCACCAAATAGACTTAAACAAGCATAAACACCTGCAAAGGAAACTCCCCACAAATTCCCGAATTTGGAAGAAACACCCAAGTTCAATCCAAACTTCACCAAAAATGTCTCTTCCCTTCCCTGAGAAGATAACGCTTCCCCAAACTCCGAGCAGGGCACGCTCAGATAACAACAAACCCCAAAAGAGATACCCCGTCTCTCTCTCCCCCTCTCACTCCGCTCCCGAGTAAGAGTCAGCGCAGCCCGGCCTGACCCCAAGCCGGTCACGCCAGACCATAACAAAGCTCTCCGCTCCAGCCGCGCCTGCACGCCTGCACCTCCCGGCTCCAGCCAATCAAAACGTCGCAACGCTAAACAACAAGGCTAGGCAAGCTGCAATAAACACATGAATGAAGACCCGTACTCGCTGACCTCTTGGCTCCGCCCAAGTTCACGAGCATCGTCACACTCATTCAACACAAGTCCACAAAACACAGCAAGGTTACCACAGTCCAGTCCACTTGACACATGTGTGAAATACCTCATCCAACAAGTGAATCAACACGTTTCTCACACAGTTCCGTTGCAATGTCCGCCGTTGCAACCCACCAGTAGCTTCCACTCCTCACAGGTAAGAAAGTACAGAAGTTCAAACCCCCTCCTTGCTGTCCGCTCGGACTTCCAGTCCGAGTTGAATTTCTCCCCCCAGAAATTCCAGTCCACTCTTAAGAAGTGTCCCACTCCCAGTCCAGTAGAGTTAGACTTCCTACACATCCCCAGTGCAGGGAGAGATTACAGTCCCCATCTCTCTTTCTTCACTACTTGCGTACGTGAAAGGAAAACACTCCCCTGAGCGATACCTGTTACACAGATTGTCTCCGTGCCCCCTCGCTATCTTCCACTGCACCCACAGTTAGAAGAAAAGACGAAGTCTGTAGTAAGTCAGAAACACACAAATTTCCCCCCTGGGATTCTCACAGTCCACTCCCTGAGCTAGACTAGGCTTACTACACGAGAAAATACTTGCAACCCGGAATATCCACGTTGAGGAAACCAGCACACTCCAGTGTACTTGAAGAAACCAGCATGTCGACCCACGCCAGCGTTCCACCTGGCGCCGTAAGTAGGACCCTCAGAAACTCGGCGGGGACGGTAGAGTTCTGATCCACCATCCACCATCATCCACGTCGTAGCAGCGGTCATCCACAAGACTCGGCTACCCTACAAAGCCCCACGAAGGCTGTGGAAACACGTCGACAAAATCCTCACGTCCGGTTCAAGACTAATTCTCGGTGTCTTCCTGGCAGGCTGGCCTAGCCTCCGAGGCAAGACTTGCGAATTCCGACATTCGCAACCAAAAACCCACTCCAGTGGTTTTCGATACGCGGAGCACCAAGCTCGCACGTCTACCTCTCATCCAACACGATGAATAATTGAACCTCCCTTGCGCGGTAGTGCGCACCAATCAGGGAGCTTACATGCTAATTGACCCCTCGGCCCGTGCCGGGTCAATCGGTAATCCCCTGACAATGTAATCACGGCTCGGCCCGTGTTGGACAATTCGATAACCCCAAATAAAATAGTCACCCTCAGCTTGTACCCCTTGCTGAGAACTTTCCGCCCCATTCTATGGCGAACTCTGACCCTAACCTTGGTTTTTGAGCGGAACGCGGTGTCTACTCAATTTGTCACCCCCCTCAATATTCCCTTAATCACCCTACCTGTCGCGCCCACGCGACAGTGTGCATGCATGTATATGTGAGTGTGCACATGTATGTGTGTGCATGCATGTATGTGTGTGTATATGTATGTGAGTGTGCACATGTATGTGTGTGCATGCATGTATATGTGTGTATGTGTATATATGTATCATGTGTGTGTGTGTACGATGAGAGACTCGGAGGAATATGATCAAGCACATAAAACATACATCTGGAGGACTCAAACAAAGGAGCCATTCACTGGTAACACTAAATTATCAACATGCAACACAGATGATGGAGTACACGCAATGATTCAATAACATATCAGACTTGTTTATGGCCCCTGCTGGTGCTGACAGGTAAGAGGGCTAGTGCATAGGCCTGGGACACTAGCAGAGTGAAAAGACCATGGGGAATGCAAGGTGTTTGTGATGCCTGATGAGAGCAGTAGGCTTGGACCAAGGGAATGGAGAGAAGAGGGAAGCACATGTGGAGAAATAAACTGAGTAGGGAAAAAGGGGTAATGGATTAATTCTACATCAGCCAGTTCCTTCTGACCCCTTCTAAAGACCATTGCTTACCTTCATTTGAAAAAGATTGGGATGGATGGATGTTTGTGGCCTATCAGCCTTTGTAGGCTGTGTAAGGCCATTGAGCATGAAATTCATTAGAATAGATGAGAGTAAGCACAAATCATGATGTACCTAATCTTTTGCCTCTTATAAATCGAGTAGGGAGATGAGGTGGATCTATTTCAACTCCCAACCCACAGGGGGTAAAAATCATATAAGGATCATGTAGGCCTACATGTATGGCGTTTGACCCTCATTCCAAGCACTGTCAACAGGATGGGAGTGGCCCCCAGCAGCACATACTCCACTGTCCTCTGGGACTGACAGATGCTTGTCATCCTCATTGCTCATTTCAGGCATGTTATGGCAAGCTATTATTTGCTGAAAGAACAAAATGGTTTCCTGTTTTACTGCAGATGGTGTGTCCATTGTGACTGAAGGAGAATATTAATTCTCTGATGATCACTTGGACTTGGAGGTATCAATGGCAAAGGTGTTTATCATAAAATCGTTACTAAAGACAGTCATGATAGACCTAATGCATAAAAGTCACAAAACTGAGTCATCATTTGTCACAATAGTTTATTTCAAACCCAAATATAATGTGACTGAGCACAAACATTTAAAAACAAATATACATGTAGTTGACCACTGACACACTGATATATGCATTCCCTCAAGCATCTGACAGCCATCCCTGTTTCAGGGCAAAGCTATCCAAACTGAACTTTGCCATGAACATGAGTATCATGTGGCAGTCCCAGGTAGCTAAACTGAGGTATGAATCTTGCAGTGGGTAAACAACGGAGAGGGTATGATTTCTCAACCAATCCTTTTTCTCTTTACCTCTATCTGACTAGAGTGCTATAGAAAACAACTTTCTAAAGCTTTAACATTGAAAAGGTGAAAACTCTTGCTACCTTTTTTTCACTTTTCACTCCATTCAAAAAACTTTAATTCTAGACTGTACTAGCAAAGGCTAAGTTCCCCTTAAACTTTTTTTTTCTCTAAAAATTCAAACATTTGTTGAAAAATTAAGAAGAAAACATCATCCCATCTGGTGGTAACATTTGTGCAGTTATGGACACCCAGCTGCCCATGTTAATGAATATGCATGCATTTAATTTCCAGCCAAAATGACAGAAGTAAAATCCTTACCACAATCATGTTCTCTGTTGACAGGATCACAGTTTTTCAAAAAGGTCAAATTTTCCTCCAAAATGTTAAAAGTTTGAAATGGTCATATAAGGGCAAATGTATCAAACATGGTCAATCTGAAAACATGACACAGATCCAAACAAAGCAAGTCATAAATTAAGTACAATGATTAAAATGCATCTCAAGGACTTGCTCAAAGGAAGGGTTGGACACCTGAGATTAATCAAAGTCTTCTCACCTGTGTAAATAAACATTTCTGCAATGCTGTACATGCATGCATGCTAGCAAGCAAGCACACACACAAGCACACACACACACACGCACGCACACACAAGCACAGCCTATGACAGCTGAAAAACTTAGGCCGAGACGCAGACCATTAAAAAGCAGGCCAGATGTGAGGGAATCGAGCAATCACAACTATTTCATTATGTAAAGATAAAAGTTATCAAAGTACAAGACTACATGATATCAAACAGTAGTTTTCACAAACCGTAAAAAATGGAAGACCACTCAATGTCAAAACTGCAGCTATAATTTCAGCCTCTTCCATAAATTGGCATGTCAGCCATCTTCCCATTGTCTCATCCTGTGATGATCCAAGCATGGCTCCCATAAACTGCTAGTACATTAGGCTATTACAGGCTCATCTGCAGTTTTTGCATTGCCTGTTCTCCATCTCACCAATGCAGGCTGGTTTTCATTCCATTGAAGAAAAAAAAAGGGGGGGGGGGGGGGGGGGAGGGGTTGGTGGGATAGAGGGCGGTATGGTTTTTTAGTTCAAAGAAAGGTTGCCATTTAGTAGACATGTAAAAACAGTTTCATAAAATAACACCCTGACAATCCATATACCCTGTACCAGGAAAATGTTTTGTACAATTAAAATTCTGTTGAAGTTACTTTTTGTAGTGAAGAATTTAATTATTTTAAGAGTGCTTTGTGCGTGTGTGTGTTTACCAGTTGCAGAAAAAAGTGTAGGGTTGGCAGCAAAGTTGAGGCTGTCAGACGAATGGAAGTAACCTTTTCGGAGCCTTACTAAATCATTGTCCTTTAGTTCACTTTTCTAAGTATGGTATGCCAGTTGAGCGTGCCCCCATTTTCTCATAAAATGCATAGATCTGTATTGCACATTTTATCAGTGATTTCTTTGGCACATTGAGATCTTCTTCCCCAATAACAACAAAAGGTCTATGTGTATTAAAAATGTTGTCTGTTCCAAGTCAGCTTAACACCTTTTTAAAACTAGTTAAAGAAGTAAATAAACACAAAAGACCCCCAAACAGACAAGTAAGCAATAACAAAAACATCTGACCAATCCCACTTTTGTTTTTTGCAGCTTATGAACATTTGGATATTAATAAAATATGTACTTGTTCTGGTACACTTTATCTTTGACTAGTAATACTAATAGTATCTGTCACCCACCCCCCACCCCCACCCCAAATCAACTATACTGTATAATCTTGTGAACAAAGAGGCAGAATCAATGTCTTCATCACATCAGTCCCAAAAGGATAACAGATGAAAGTGACAATAATACATCACTCCCGTTTAGCAGTGTGGATGCTCATGACTGCTCACATCCTAGCATCACTGCCCAGCCACTTGCCTTGCTATAGCAAGTGTGCAGAGCATAATGTCCCTTAGCATTGTCTCTGCATGCCCCGGTCCTCTGACTCGAACCCCAGGACTATAACTATAAGGAACCAAGTAATTCGCCATTGGATGCAAGTTTCTGGTCCTGCAGCCAGCATTAAGCACTGCGGTTTTCCGGTCTGACAACAGTTTGTCAAACCACCCATGGCATGGAGATTACATCATCTTTATCACAGAACCTATTGAGTTTTCAGCAGCCACTCTGGTATATATCTTTTACTGAATCAGTATTCTTTATTTCATCCAAGTATTGTATAATTTCATCATGCATGTATATAAATTTAAAGCATGGTGCTAAGACTGCATGTAAGATATGTATATATAAAAATTAATATAAAGGTAAAAGATAACATTACATTTCTAAATTAACAATGATAGTATTGCAAAATCTTCTACAATAATCTGACAAATGTACGGAAAATGAATTTATTGTACTGTTTCCTAAACTGGAGAGTAGATCCCACTCTCTCTTGATTCTCCTGTTTAAATCTGTGAGAGACATTTTAACTGCTGTTCATATGACAAACTGCAACTTTTTTCTGGGTGAAAGTCTGGACAAATTTCTTATGCATAAATTCCCTGGCAAGCAGTAGTCAACACAGTCAGTTAACAGTGCTATTGTCTCATTGCAACACTGCAAGGATCCGTGGCGGCAAACACTAGGAAAAAATTCAACTACCCTGGAACAAAATTCAAGCCTGCTGAACCATGTTTTTTTTCTTCTTTAAAATGCCACATTACAAATTATATATCCATGGTATGCACTATACATATTACTTATTACAATAATACTTCAAGAAATACAAGTGAAACTTGACTTGCTGCTGGACTAGGCTGACATCTTTGTAAAAAGTGACAGTGCTCTGGCCAGTACTACAGTGAATGAGGTTCAAGTATCTGCAATTGTCCTTAATGTAGGCCTATCATGTTTCACACTGCTTTTCTCTGCCCCGTGCTGCCATTCCTAGACTGAAAGAACAAACAGCTCAACCCTAACTGGCCTCTCTCTATCCTGTTTATCTCCTCTGACTCACTATTTTAATATTTAGCAGTCAAGTGACAACCTGGGGACAGAGTTGCCCATTGAACCCCACATCTCACACCTTTGCTGGGTGCCTTTGCTAGGCACTAAGGGGCCTCTGCTGGTTGCCAGGGGCCTTTGCTGGGTACTAAGGGGCCTTTACTGGACGCCAGGGGCCTTTGCTGGGCACTAAGGGGCCTTTGCTGGGTGCCAAGGGGCCTTTACTGGGCACTACAGGACCTTTGCTGGGTGCCAAGGGGCTGTATGGGAACCATGGCAAGGGTGGAGTATAATGTTAGGGACATATATATATATATATACTTGATAGCATGATGTAATATGTGTCTGACCTCTCCAGGCAAGTCATGCATTCCATGTTCAGCTTCAATAAGAAATGTTCAGCACAAGACTTGTTGCATTAATGAATGAATCTGCAGTCATGATAGGTATTAACAAGTTGTTTTTTCTTAACCAAGCACTGCTTTTTTAATCATCCTACAATATCCTTTTTTCAGAATGAAATATCATTGGGAGTTTTGTGTGCAGGGTATAAATATTGAAAATCTAATTAAAAGCAACCATGCACTGTGAAAGCAGGATGCCCCTTTAGGAATACTCGAATAGACAAGTATGTTCCACTTACAGCAACTACAACGTACAAGATTAGAACATTCTAGCACAGATGTCTTGCAGCACCCAGAGAAATGTCACCTTTGTACAGTGATTAATACAAGAGTATTGATCACTGTGTTTGACATGAAAAGTACATGGGCTCATGAAGGATCTTCAAATATTAGGGCAACACTTCATATCTTTCTTTATTGACTAGGAACGGTACTCTTCATAGTTGATGTGCCCCGTTTCCTTCGCATGTTCATTTGCCTCTGCCTGTCCAACTAGGGGTTTCTGACACACTTTGCATCTAAGAGTGAATGAGGCAAAGTCAGTGAACATCCTCTTGGTCTGGGCATCCTTGGCAAAGGACAGAGCCTTCGCCAAGGACATGTCATCAAGGACATCAAACCTGGTCATCTTCACACCACCACCCAGATCCACTGCCATGAGATCATAGTGTGTACCATCATAGATCAAAATGATCCTCTCTGTGTAGCCCTGACCCTCCCCAAACCTCTGCTCCAAGCAAGTTTGAATGTCAATGGCACTGATTTCAATTCGAAAGAGTTTGGCCAATACTGCCAGTTCAATGGCGCCTCCCCAGGCACTCTCTGTCTGTATCCAGGAAAGGTACTCCTCCTTGGGTCGACCAAGCATGGCATCAGAAAACTCTTGATCCCTCTGGATCGCCACAGCAACCTTCTCCCGAAGAGGCTGAGCACTCTTCAGATCGACTTCGCCGCCACTGAGGGCAGCATTTATACTGGTGAAAAGGCAGGAGTTATTGGCAGGAACAACCACACGGATCATCACACCATCATCCTCACCACCAAGATTGGAGAAGCCTGGTGAGGCTGGCACAGCTACTGGCACATCTCTAGGCAGGTCTGATGAAGCTGCCACTGGTTTCTCCAAAGTTGCAGCACTGGGGGGAGCTGGCAACTCAGTAACCATTTCATCTACAGTCAGGGTGTCTCCAGAACGGAATGCAAAATCTGACAGTTTCTGGTCATCCCCTTCAAACTTCACAACTTCAGGTGGGAAACTGTACTTGATTATCAGGGATGCTGGAGGAATGCCTGTAGCTGCAGCAATTTTGGCTTTCAGTTCTCCAACCAGAGAATCTGGAGATAATCCAACAATGTTGTACTGGCCTTTTTTGGTCTTGCAGCGCAGACGTAGAGCTAAAAGAGAAGATGAATTACTTGCATGCACAAAACAATACAGAAATGAATCATTATTCATTGGGATAAATGGATGGATGAATGAATGAATGAATAAATGAGACCAAATGGGATACATACACATTTCTCTCTCTCTCTCTCTCAGATCCATGGAGAAGTCTAATTTGTTCTACTTCTAGTATATGAGGAAAAAACCCACATAAGGAACAAATGCTTTAAGTTTAAGCCATAACAAAAGTATCAGACAGCTAAACTGCAGCCAATGTAAATTAACACTTCTGGTACTGGGTAATGGGTTGCTGTTGGTGAGTGCAGTACATGATCTTATCAAGTCAGTGTGAATGGAAGAAGCATAAGTAGGCCCAGCAAATTATGTTTCTCAGCTTTGCTTCAATCACTACTGTATGCCTACATACTGTTTGGGAATGTAATCTAAGAGAGACAACCCCTTCTTGACTATTCCTCATTGTCCCTCCTAATTACGTCATTTTCAGTCTTTGACTCAGCATGTTGTAACATGGACGTGACTTGCATTTATCAGAAGAATAAATGTTGAAATGGGAATCTACAGTGGTATGTCCTAATATGTGAAAGTCGTCAGTTTGTCCACTTGTCTATTCTGAACATGGTGTCAGAAGTGGGATGCCGTTTTGGTCAACAGTGAAAAAGAAAAATTGATTTATCGACGGGAACTTCAAAAGAAATATCAAGATGCAGAACCTTCAACCGCCGCCACACTTCTCGTTCAAGCCTGAAGAATGGTCTCATTGGATCAAGCAGTTTCGTCGCTACCGAAATGCAAGTAAGCTGTCAAAGGAAGAGCCAGAAACCCAAAGAGACACGTTGCTTTATGTGATGGGAGAGGAATCTGAGAAGATATTTGAAATACTGAAGTTCGGCAAGAAGACCGTTGGAGAGGGAGAAGACGCCAGTGAAGTTGATGAAGATGACAAAGACTTCGAAACAGTCGTGAGTAAATTTGACTCCTACTTCTTGGTGAAAAGGAACATAATTTATGAGAGAACA
This sequence comes from Theodoxus fluviatilis, assembly GCA_034096865.1. Lineage (NCBI taxonomy): Eukaryota > Metazoa > Mollusca > Gastropoda > Cycloneritida > Neritidae > Theodoxus > Theodoxus fluviatilis. The sequence continues at coordinate 99,555 of JAWQFJ010020760.1, read as the reverse complement.
AAGTTTCAAGAAAGAAGACAGAAAGAGTCAGAAACAATAGAAGAATTCTATCGTTCTCTTCATGCCCTCGTTGCTCACTGTGAATACAAAGATACTGAAGACCAAGTTCGGGACAGACTTGTTGTTGGATTGAATGACTACAAACTGAAAGAAAAGCTGCAGTTGATTCATGATCTCAATCTAGAGAAAGCTCTTGAAATTGCGAGACAGCATGAGCAAATCAAACTACAAATGAAGCAGCAAGAAGGAGGCGCAGCCGCCGCTTCAGTTGATGAGACCAGAGGTAGAGGCAGACAGAGAGATGAAGGTGGACAGAGAAACCGAGAGGCCTATCCTCGTAAGGGTAGGGGCCGAGGAACATACCACCAACAGAACCAAGACACACGTAAATGTGGACGGTGTGGATATGAACATGGACAAGAGAGACAGTGTCCAGCAAAAGAGAGATCATGTAGAAAATGCAACAAAAGGGGACACTTTGAGCGCATGTGCCACAGTGTACACAGTGCCACACTAGACAGCGTTATCACAGACAACACGCAGCCATGGACCATTACCCTGAAGATAAAAGGGAATGACGTCAAGTTTAAAATCGACACGGGCGCTGACATCACGATCATCAATGACAAGACATTCGACAATTTCAGCATCAAGCCGAGGCTGAAGCAAACAAGAATTATTTTGACATCACCGGGAGGAAAACTGACCACACGTGGAGAATTCTTTGCAAAGAGCACTGTAAAGAACAAGACTTTCAAGTACAGAGTCATTGTGGTCAGAAATCGTACAGGTAGCAACCTGTTGAGCAGAAATGTCGCAGAGAAGATGGGCCTTGTGAAACGTGTAGACGAAGTACACGAGAATGTTTTTGGTGCAACTGGACTTTTGAAAACGGATCCGGTGGACATCAAAATGAAAGCAGGAATCAATCCCTACTGCGTCACGACAGCGCGGCGAGTTCCCTTTCCTTTGCAGAAAAAGGTTAAAGCTGAACTGCAACGCATGGAAAAAGCAGGCATTATCCAAGAAGTGAAGGAGGCCACTGACTGGTGTGCTCCTATGGTACCTGTTGTAAAACCCAACGGCAGTGTGAGGATTTGTGTTGATTTCAAGAGACTGAATGAAGGAGTCAAAAGACCACACTGCATGCTACCAAACTTGGATGACATTGCTCCGAAACTGGCTGGCTCAAAGTTCTTCACAACACTTGATGCATCGTCAGGTTTCTTTCAGATTCCACTGTCTGAAGGAAGCTCGCTGTTGACCACATTCATAACTCCATTTGGCCGATTTTGTTTCAAGCGTGTTCCGATGGGAATTTCACTAGGGCCGGAGAGTTTCCAGACTAAGATGAAAGAGACCTTGGAAGGCTTGGAAGGCTGTGATGCAATCATGGACGATACTATCGTCTATGGAAGAACGGAAGAAGAACATGACGAACGATTGGATGCCGTTCTGAAAAGAATAGAACAGAGTGGGCTCAGACTCAACAAAGAAAAGTGTCACATCAAGAAGACCGAAGTGAAATACTTTGGTCACATCATCAGTGCTGATGGAGTCCGGCCAGATCCAGAAAAGGTGAGAGCGATCACAGAAATGCCAAAGCCCACCTCGCTCACCGAACTGAGAACGATCTGCGGCATGTTCAACTACCTTGGTAGGTTCGTACCTGGGATGGCTACTACTATGAAACCCATCACGGATCTCATGAAGAAGAACACTGCGTGGATTTGGGGTCCAGCTCAGCAGAAGGCATTTGAGGAAGTAAAGAAACACCTGTCGTCATCACAAGCCCTGGGATTCTACAACTCAGAGAGAAAGACTGTGGTGAGCGCTGATAGCAGTAGCTATGGCTTGGGTGCAGCACTGTTACAGTGGCATGGAGACAAGCTTGTTCCCATAGCATACGCATCCAGAACTCTGACTGATGCAGAACAGCGATACGCTCAGATAGAAAAAGAGTGCCTAGCGTCCACATGGGCGTGCGAGAAGTTCGCCAAATACCTGATTGGGCTGGACAGTTTTGTGCTCGAAACCGACCATAAGCCCTTGGTCCCGCTGATGAAGAACAAAGACATTGACAAAGCCCCAGTGAGGTGCCAGAGACTACTGATCCGATTGATGCGGTTCAAGGCACAAGTTGTTCATGTGCCGGGCAAGCAGATCATCATCGCCGACGCTCTGTCCAGGAGCCCAGTGCCGCACACAGCAGAGGATGAAGAAACCGCTGAAACAATAGCCGCTTATGTTGATTCAGTGGAGTCGGGTTGGCCTGTTACCCCACAGCGCCTGGAAAAGCTTCGTGCAGCAACAGTCCATGACCCGGAACTGCAACAAGTCATGGAGTACGTCCTGAGAGGTTGGCCAGTGAAACCGTCAGCCAATCTTCAAGCGTTTCACCAAGCACAGGGAGAACTGTCGCTTATCCGAGGACTATTGGTCTACAATGGCAGAATTGTAGTTCCAAGAAGTCAGCGAGAAGAGGTGCTGAACAAACTGCATGGGACTCATCAAGGTCTTCACAAATGCCGCCAGAATGCTCAGTCATCAGTCTGGTGGCCAGGACTGAGCAGAGACCTAAAGAACCTCATTGACACGTGCAAAGAGTGCCGACAAAAGCGACCGTCACAGAAAAACGAGCCGCTACGACCAACTCCATTACCAGAACGACCATGGCAACGATTGGGAGCAGATTTGTGCACTCACCAGGGCAGAGAGTACCTGGTAGTAGTGGACTACTACTCAAGATGGCTGGAGGTACTGCCCCTCCATTCTACAACATCCGCAGTCATTATCAAGAAAATGACTCAGCTGTTCGCTACTCATGGGATTCCAGACACTCTAGTGAGTGATAACGGACCACAATTCCAATGTGCAGAATTCCGGCATTTTGCACAGGAATTTGACTTCAACCACATGACCAGCAGCCCAGGTTTCCCACAAGCAAATGGAGCGGCTGAAAGTGCAGTGAAAGTAGCAAAGACGCTACTGCAACAGCGGTCGTTTGAGATCGCTTTGATGAACTACAGGTCTACCCCTCACTCCAGCACGGGGGTTAGTCCTGCAGTTGCCCTGATGGGGAGAACGCTCAAAACCTTGATCCCCAAACTCCCAGAAAACCTGATTCCTTTCCCTGTCAAAGACGCAGACATACGTCAAGCAGACCGGAAAGCTAAGGAGAGCTACAAGTTCTGTTACGACAGACGGCACAGTGCCAAGCCTCTGTCTAAACTGAAACCGGGAGACGACGTTCTGATCAAGATGGATTCCGAGAACAGCTGGAAGAATCACGGCACTATTGTCGCCGCAGATCAAGAAAACCGTACCTATCTGGTCAACTCACCAGGTGGAGTCTTGCGCCGTAATAGAAAACACCTACAACAACTCCCACCTCCGCAGGAGATCGTCATGCCAGATCTACCGCCAGCAGAAGAGTCATCAAAACCCGCTGACACCGGCGATCCGAAGGAAGTCGCTACGCCCGACAAGCGAGTTACAAGATCGTCTGCTGGGTACACAGCTTCCAAACCAGCTCGTTTCAGGGAGGAAGAAGTGTGTGCGCAGTTATTGCACAAACAATGTGTTAAAAGCAGAGCAAAGTGAAGGCGTTGAGGTTTCTCCGCCTTATGTGCGTGTGAATGTGGGTGCTGTGGTGAATATAGCATTGTGTGCACATACTGGAGTATTATTCCACGAGTGTGCTGGATTGGATTACAAATTTTCCATGGATTACTTTATATGTGTTGGATTTCATAGCCGTCAAGTTGGGTTACTAATTCACTGGTAGTGATAATTATTTGACTTGGGAGCGAGAGGATTGTAGATATAAATTAAAGTCTGTTTATTCTAAAATGTTCATTCTAAAGAGAAAATCAGTTTATAATGGAGGGACTTTTGGGTTTGTGACTGACAAATTTCTTCCTAAACAGTAATTGGAAGAAGTCGACCTTTCAGGAAATTATTACGTTAATTTGGTTAAAAGAGTTTCACTGAAATGTTGAGTTCTTCAAAGTGTTTTATTTGTTGTAGTAGTAGTAGTACTAACTGTTTGAGACAATAATACAAAACAGTACCTGGAACTACATTTATTCGTCAACAGTGCCAGGACAGTTCTCAAGATACATATTTTCGAGAAAAAAAAAAGAGAAAAAAAAGGGAGATGTTTGGGAATGTAATCTAAGAGAGACAACCCCTTCTTGACTGTTCCTCATTGTCCCTCCTAATTACGTCATTTTCAGTCTTTGACTCAGCATGTTGTAACATGGACGTGACTTGCATTTATCAGAAGAATAAATGTTGAAATGGGAATCTACAGTGGTATGTCCTAATATGTGAAAGTCGTCAGTTTGTCCACTTGTCTATTCTGAACACATACAACACTCGGTGCATAGCAGGATTAGAAATCCACATTGGTATCCAGTTCATTCAAGAATCACGGATGGATGGATGGATGGCGTTTAATGGTCTATGACTATCAGCCTTTGTAGGCTATGTAAGACCATTACGCAAAAAAAAATTACTGGAGTAGTTGGACTTGGAGTAAGGGAAATGAAGTCACGGTGTTACTATTTCTTCGCTTTTTGAATTTTGTTCTTATGAATTGCGTAGGGAGACGCGGTGGGTCTATTCTGACCCCCAACAGGGCAACCCATACACTGATTATACAGAGTCCAAGAATCATGGTTCACACCTACTTGTATTCATATCCAAGTTGATGAACAATTCACATAGGGATGCCTTGGTAATTAAAAGAAAGAAACCTTTTGCCACAATGCAACTTCCTGCAAAGTTTCAAGTAACTCGGATTACCATCAAGTAGCGCCTATCCTGGTCGTGGTCATATATATTCTGTTAATCACGCTGAGCACTCCATTTCTTAAATGGGGTGACTGCCATCTGCATTGTAATGAACATTTTATTAACTATACTAACTCGGGCATCGAATTTGAAGGAGTCACCGTTTAGGCTTTACTTTAGCCAGGCTCCCTTCTCCTGTTCTTCGTTATCGGCAATTGCATCGCTAACGGCATTTTGCAGCTGTTATTACCGTCTCGATTCCTACGAGATGCTTGTGCAAGATACTTACACATCTTCAAGTATGATTCCCAGGAAACGATGTATTATCACCGTGTCATTGTCTGCAAAGCACACGATGCTGCACACGTGCTTTTGTCAATTCGTCGCTTCCGGCCGAAATCCGTAGGCCTACTATGTGCACTACGTCACAAGTTCGTGGAACCAATCGCTGAATCGGTAGTGCTTTCGGGTTTAGCAGTCACATGAGGCTTGTTCATAACAACTCAGCGCTGCATGAGCGCTTAATGTTGGCAATTGAGCGCTTCATTGCTCACCTGAACGCCCCAGAGTTTGTGCAGCGCTTCACTTGTTAAAGGGGAGGTAAATCTTCTGCGCCCCATGTTGTGTTGATAGACGCGAAGAAAATATTTTCTTTGCCACAGACATCGTTTATGCACGTTTACATGTATTCTGCGTGAATAAAGTCCACTACGGTGTCATCCTTACTTGCCATTCTTCGCGCATACAGGGCGCTTGGGGCAAATAAAGCCCGTTCCAGTCCCAAAATGATGTTTCTGAGGGTTATTGTACGCGTCGACGGCCAGTGCGGGATCGAAGACGCCATTTTTTTTTGCTGCAGAATCCCTCTGCTGCACGTCGGATTGGTGATTCACAGCGCTGCGTTGCGCTGAGTGAGCGCTGAGTGAATCGCGCCCCAAATTGCCGTTCAGGAGGGAATCACATTAAGCGCTGAGTAAGCGCAATGAAGCACTGCGCCTTCTGAACTCCCCTATTGAATCGTGTCCCGTCTGGCCTCCGGCATTTACGATCACTCTCCCAAATCAAGCCGGACACCATGGAGAACGGAGGATCGTACACGATGTCACACATCAGCGGTGTCCCTATGCCGAATAAAGGTGAGTGTTACTGCCCTGATGCAGTGAGCCATGTTTACTACTAGCATCGAAAGCTTTGGGAAGGCGGGGTAATGTCAGACGATCTATTTTATATGCCAGTGCGGCAGTGGCTGAGAGGGTTGGTAGACTGTAGTGTAAAGGTTGACTTATCGTGATACCCCGTGACTCGCGTCACCAAGATATCATTATCGACATCGTTCAGTAAGGTACTGCAGACTACAGAGGTTGAGTGTTGATTTTAAATCGAACCACGCCGGCTATTGTTGCCGATAATTTTGACAACACGCCGGGCAATGGGCAATGGCGCGAGTCCTGGATAGATATCATTATAATGAATGATAAAATTAGTGTAACGGAGCTGTTCGTGAACGATTGAGCACCGTGTTGACAGAGAAACTTCACCTGTGTCCATTTTCCTGTCGCAATAGTTTTCCCCACTGTTGTCGCGAATGCTGAAACGCGTAATATGTCATAAAACTTTGAGAACAGCCCAGGGCCAGGCCAAGGACAGGTGATGAAATGCATCCCCTTTTTTTCCTCGAGTGAGGATGGACTGTTTTTGCCAAGACGCAAAATTGATTCTTTCGCAATTTTTTAGAAACTTGTGTTAAATTAATTGTAATGATTTGTCTTTTGGTCGTGTTCAAGCCGTCCCAAACTGAAGAGTGTTCGCATTTCCCTTCTGTGTGCTTATGGAAATTGTTTTCAATGCACACATGAAGTTATCTCCCTTGCGTCAGAACGAGTTCACTCTCCAGTACCGGTTAAAGCGCGAGTCAGCTCCAGTTCTTTGCAGTTCTGTCCTGCTATCCAGCCAGCAGCAGTCCGACCCTCGCCTCCAAGGCAGCAAAAGTGTTTGTAGCTGTCGGCTGACCGATATTGGGCCCTTTAGAATGAGTGTTTCTATGACCCGGACTGTGATATGGTGTTATTTCAGTTTTAAAAATCTCAAGGAAAATTCACCAGATGAGTGTTTATCTCAGTGCTCAGGGTTACCAGGAGAGGCGTGATTTTGTCTTGTGTAGATGATAATTGAGTCTTGAAATACTCATTACCACTGAAGGAGTAAGGTATACAGTTATGTCAATACAAATCTGTATATTTCCATCTCTGCATAACGGT
>JAWQFJ010020760.1:75000-90000 GCA_034096865.1 Theodoxus fluviatilis | reverse complement strand
CAATTGGCCCATGCACACGCTGCCATGGTGAAATCTCCGCAGTAAATCTGACCTAATTTCTGATTGGCCAAAACTACGAAAATGTGTCACGGGAAGTAACTCCTGTATAGTTTTGAATCATACAAATTCGCACTTTTAAAAGTCATTTTTCACTGTTTAATAGATACGATCGAAGAGGGAACTTTGTTGTTTTCAATCCCCAATACCATGTACTATCATAATATAATATGGGAACATCGTCCATATTTTGGCTGAGCGGACCTGTAGAAGGAGTTGTTATCCGAAGGCACGCCCTGCGGTCTATGTGTGATTCGGGTGTAATACTGCCAATAAACGTCGTTAAGCTTAAGATTACACCCGAATCACACGGACCGTTAAGGTGCATGGAGTACAGTACCGGTCAAGAGTCACAACAACCACCGACACCGACCATTTCAGCCTTCTTCCTGATGCGTTAGAATCCTGCCGTTGTCGTGGTGAACATGGCTGACAACGGTCAGAATGATTACTTGCTTGGTTTTTTCCTTGTCAAAACTTGTTATACCGTCAGATTGTTACCACCATCAGATTTTCTGCAACTTTTCGAAGCGAATCTAGCCTAAAAACCTACCAGTTATGAATCGTGTTAACAGGATTGACTCGTTGCTTGTAGAATGACGGTACTCGGTAGCAGTACCACACACGGTGTGTGCGTGAATCACTGAATGAGTACGAATGCACATGTCTGGGTTGAACATCTATAATACACTTCCTCCTCTGTGTGACTGTGTGAGTGTTAATTCAGCGTCTATGACATGCCAAAGGAAAGCAAAACATGTCATAATAGGAGCTTCCTGAACCTATCCATCATGATTAAAATATATGGTTGATTGTTCCTGGGCCGATAGCTTAGAATTGGATTTACATGCTTTACAAACACTCTGTCATAGCAATTCTCTAATGGCTCAGCTGGTAGAGCGTTCGACTCTTGGTCATGCATGACCAGGTTTGATTCTGCGCTGAAACTTTTTTTTTCTTCTCTTTTTTCGAGAGGTTGTGTTTTTTGGGGGTTTTATGTGTGTGTGTGTTTTCCCCCTCTTTTCTCGAGAGGTTGCGGGTTCGAACCCGATCTTTTTTTAAATGCCAAAACCTGGAGGTTCAGCGCCAGCGGTTTTTATGTATTTGTCTTGTATGTTCTCACCAATAATAGCTGTGAAATAATGCCCATGCTGTAAATTGAGATTTATGTAAATCATAACACATGTCTGATGTTTCATTATGCTAAAAGCAAGCAATCCATCACACACACACACACACACACACACACACACACACACACACACACACACACACACACACACACACACACACACAAAGGATAAAAAAAAGAAAGAAAAAGAAGTTGACATTCTTGAACTCAGCTTCAGGAATGCTGATCCACATGGATGGTTGCTATCATTCCATGACTTTCCTTAAAATCAGAGATTAATTTCCGGTGGTGTGAGAGTACATGCCTGCCTGTCCATATTACCATATGAAAGGAGAGGGGCAGTGGCCTGTGTCAATGGGGCCAGCTGTATGGCTCAGCTTTCCTCCTGACCCTGTTTACTTCACTGTAATTTTCCCTTAGCCCTGAAGGTGAACTGCAGCAAATAGGGATACATTGTCATGCACAACCCAGTTATTTTCCCAAGTTGTTTTTGGACACGGTCCAAGTTTTGAACTGTACTTTATGCCAGCACTTCTTTCCCCATACATTGCCTGTGCTGCCTGATTAAGAAAAACAAACCACACACTCACACACATACACACACACACACACACACACACACACACACACACACACACACACACACACACACACACACTCACACACATTCCTGAATTCTTTACAAAGCTTTGCTAGTTCTAAATAAACCAGTGAATGTGTATTCTTGGATTATTTTTTTGCTTTTATGACGTTTGATCAAATCAGAAGTTTTTACAGCTGTTTGCTGCTGCAGTAATTGCAAATGTCAAGGAATGTATGCCTGTTTTGCCCCATTTAAACATTGTTTGTCAATCAATCTTTCTTACTGTGTGCGAAAAACAGGATGTTGTGTGTTAATGCTCACAAAAGTGTGTGTGTGTGTGTGTGTGTGTTGTTACAAGTCGTCCTCTGAGTCTAGGGGTATGTTAATTAATCAATGGTTGGATGAGGCCTCCGTTTTGTGACAAACGTCTTGCTCGGATACATTAACGCGGCCGGATCTTAGCATAACTCCCCGGGCGTGCGAAGTCAGTAGCGTCTCCACTGACAGAGCAATGTTTAAACTGACTATAGGCTCATGGACATGCGCAGAACCATCCATTTCGATGAACCAAATATTTCGATTTCACAACGCCTGCTACAAAAAACAAAGCCAAAACACCCCCATTATTGCAGCAAATCATTTTATTACACATTACACCATAAATGTATTCACAAACATGATCAGAACGCATCAGCAACATGTTGACAAACAAGCAGTTTTACATACATGTCTCTAAGCAGTGTGATTACTTCCCTTGATTCACCCATATTCCTTCCCGCTTGGGGGCACAACGTGTCTCGATCCTCACAACAATGAGCTATTGAACTATCTTTGTGTAACCATAATCTTTGGCCTGACTTGCACACATAACAGTCACTGCCTTCATTCGGGCTGTCTCTTTCTCTCAAAACCAGAAGAAGAGGTCATGAGAAATCAATTAATAATGATTTAATCAAATAAGGGCAAATTATAATCTTCATGCAAAAATCAAGCATGCACAAGAAGAATATTTAGGAATAGGCCAGCCTTAATTAATGAATGTTAAAGTTTATCATCAGTTCCACTTGGATGACTTATCAGTTATCTCATGTGTCTTAGTGTCTATTGAAATCTGCTCACCGAATGTTCATCAACGAAACAGTGTTCATAAAACACAAGTTCACTGACTTTCTGGGCAGGTGTCTCTGATTCGAATTACAGGGACAGAACGTGTCTCTGGTCACAGCAAAAGGGGTGACAGCAGCAGTGTTGATGGTCAGGCACCTCTCAGAGGAGTGGAAGGGAATACTCTGTCTCAGCAGGGACTTCAGGCAAGCCTTGTGCTCCACTTGTCCTTGTTGCTTTTGATGAACTCCAATGCTGAGAGGAAGAGCCACTGATGTTGCACAAGTTGTGGTGACCTGTTGACCCCACCCCCAGATTGGGAGGCAGCTTCAGTCCCAGACTTCAATCCAGAATTGTTGCTGACTCCCCCATAATTAAACTATTCCCTAGGAACTGATGTGCTAGCTTCTCTGACAGGAGGCTTCCTTAATGTCCTGCATGCCATGCTGGGCTGCACAGGGATATTTGGGAAACCTTTACATATAGGAATGTTTATCCCTCCAGGTTTACTGGAGGTCCTACAGACTTTATCCCTCCAGGTTTACTGGAGGTCCTACAGACTTTATCCCTCCAGGTTTACTGGAGGTCCTACAGACTTTATCCCTCCAGGTTTACTGGAGGTCCTACAGACTTTATCTGTCTGTCTGTCTGTCTGTCTGTCTGTCTGTCTGTCCCGACTCCACGGCTTATATCTCAAAAACTACTGGACGGATTTCCTTGACATTTTGCACACTAACTGGAAGTTAGGTCCGATTGCATGTATCAAATTTTCAGAATCGAGGCTTGAAGAGAAAGTGTTTTTTTAAAGTCGTACACTCCAGAGCGCCTCCCCAAATACGCGATTCATGGAATGGCGAAATTGCGTAATGTGTGACGTCATCAACAACGTGACGTCATTTGCGAGTAGAGTTTCCAGGAGCGTGGGTCCTATATAGAATCCATGCGAGAATGAATAATTTAGAGAACATTGGTGAAGGAGGAAGAAGGATTTTTTACGATGCAAGTAGTCAATTGATGGAATAGCCTCATCCAGATCGAGTGAAACAGTCGCGTTCTGGCGACTAGTCGCCACTTTTAATGGCTGACGGTGATTGGGACGGACCGCAAGTCAGAGACCACCTACCCGCAACACTGGTTCCCGAGACGGCGAAAAAGTAGTAAAGCATGGACGTGGAAGGCAAGAAACGCATAACGAGGTCGGCCGCTGCACGTGAAGAGGCAAAAGAACAACCAGCAGAGGACATGTCGGTAATGATGAAACTTCTGCTGCAGCAACAATAGAAGAAAGAGGAGGAGAAAGAACTGCGACGACAGAAGAAAGAGGAGGAGAAAGTGCAGCAGCAGAAGAAGGAGGAAGAAGAGAAAGAAAAACGTGAGAGGAAGGAAGCAGAAGAGAAAGAAAAACGCGAGAGGAAGGAAGCAGAAGAGAAAGAATATCGCGCCAGGAAAGTAGAAGCAGGACTTCGGCGGGAGTTTTTTCCTTCAGGAAGATCTTTATTCCCTGGCTTGGTAATAACGTACAGTGAACCGAATAAGAACGAGATCCATCAAGAAACCATCGAAGCAAGAATTATTCATAGGCACCGCAACCGAAAAATAATTACGTCATCAAGCACTTATGACGCTATCACGCATTTGCACGTGTTAACGCGACAATCTACACCCACAAACACAAGTAATCATACACGTTCTTTGCTACATGAACAAACCACCTCCACATTCTTCCACGTTCGCAAGCACGTCTACTTCACATTCTTCCGCAACACTTGATATTTTACAAACACAAAGTGGGTTAGACTTAGAGAAGGGCGACTCTGTTTCTATACACTGCACACGCTGGATCATTTCTAACCTATCTTACCCCAAATGGATCTCTAGTCAAAACATTTTTCTGCCCCTTTTACACAAAAAGAGGGTTTTTGAGTGTGTGGTACAATCGTTTTTAGCGGTTTTAATCGACGCTGACGGTCGTAATACGACTTTGTCCATTCATTGTCGAAACTTCGCTGGCTTAATTCGCGGATCGCTTTCGCCTAGCAGACGACAGCTTTGTATACAAATCATCACTGCTAGGCAGCGCGAAATTGACCAAAGTCGATCAAAAAACTCGTATTCATACAAATAATAAACCAATTCGATTTTCTTTCTCAGATTATTCAGACTTCGTCCGATTATTACGACCGTAAGATAGCAGTAATTTGACATTCGGCGTCACCTCTTCTGATTGGCCGGTTCGTGTCATGTGACGGTGATAGTTTTGTCTGCAACTCGCACTTACGTCTTACGTTATGGTCGAAGTAGTGATGTTTACTTAGTCCGCTGAACGCTGCCAAGACTAATGCGCGAATGAATGAAGTATGATTTCATAATTTTTCAGGATTAATACAAATGTATATCAAATACATCAGTTCAATTTAATCGAGTCAATTAATGGAGTACATATCCGCCAGGTCAAAATCAGAAAAGTTACAACTTGGTAGTCTGTTACTGTTCGCGTGGCCTAATGGCAGTGAATCAATATTAAACTTGGCAGTATTACTTTGAGTATCCTAAAATGTACAAGACCACACAAATTTCATGAACTATCATCCATTTTTCTACAATTTATAGTGCAAAAAACGAAGCGAGGGAGTTTACGGAAAAGAACGTTATAATTGCTTTACAAACACGTAGTAACGTCAGTTGCAGAATGGCTCAGATGGTAAAGCGTTGGACTATTGTAACGTTAGGTCATGCGTGAACGGGTTCGAATCCGCGCTGAAACTATTTTTACCCTTCTTTTTTCGAGGTTGCTGGTTCGAACCCGACCTGTTTTTTGTGTGTGTGTGTTTTTCCCCCTCTTTTCTCGAGAGGTTGAGGGTTCGAACCCGATCTTTTTTATATAGTGCCAAAACCTGGATGTTCAGCGCCAGCGGTTTTTATTATGAACTGCAACAACCCACCTGGATGGATTCACAGATGTGGCCTAGATAACAATCACTGCCCTCTCTATTCATTCCCTTGATTCACTTGGCTGGATTCACAGATGGGGAACCATCACAGTGTGCGTGTGTTCCTGCATGTGGGCATGTGCTTCATTTGTTGTGTCTTGGTAGATGGCCAGTAACTGTTTTATCAACTCTACAAAGGGAACAGTTATGCTGACTTAATTGAATTGACATTTATTCTCTCGCTTTCTTTGTACAAAAGCATCACAGATCCATCATATCACCAAACATGTCTGTTTCTTTGTGTGTACCCTAGTCTTTGTTATATAGTGTTTGTGTTCTGTAATGTTTCAAATAAGTAGAATTAGCTGGATTATGGACTTATAGCATGTATTTACTTGCAGGATAGGATGGGCAGTTTGCTAAATTCACTTATCAGGGTAGGCTGACTCCCATATATTATTTCCGCGGGCAAGGGGAAAGACGGACGTTACACGGCGGGGTGCAGAGAACAAAACGGTTGCTTTGAACGCCTACATCATGTGGTTTAAAGCTACAGCAAATGCCATCCAAAACCTTGCTAAAGCAACATTTAAATGGCGGACGTTGTTGTCTGGAAAATATATTCCAGTGCGAAGAAGCAGACAGCGCTTATGACTAGTCGCAGAGCGGTAAAATTTGCTGAAAGCTGTGGAGCGATCCACTCGCAAGATAACTCTGGCGATGACTATCGCTGTTACTGCTTTGGCCGGCCTAGGTATACTGTTTTGGCTCCTTAGCATAGGGACAGGTCGCCTGGCGCAAGCCGTGAAAATTGAATGCCAAGACTGTCAGCAAAATGGCGGCCACGATTGGAGGTTTTCGTTTCGGTGAAGACAAGTACATCAATTGTGAGCTGACGCCTGATGAATTATATCTTATACGTGGCGATAAGTGTGAAGGGAGATTACATTTTTATTTTATGTTCAAATTGCTTATTGAACTTGACTTAGTTTGCATGTTTTGGGGAAGAATACTTGCAATGTTCACTGCATGTCACCGTGCGCTGTCTTCTTCTTCTTATACCCCGATGATTGGAGGAACTTGTTCAAGTGTTGTGCGCTGGGATCATTTTTCAAGGATTAAAAACGCTTTCTGCTGTTCGCATATGAACGTTGACGTACGCTGCTGTAGCTTGTAGTACTGCAGTCAAGTCGTCGTCGTCGAAACTTTCCATCAAAGTAATTGCACGAAGTGGTGGTGGCGGCATTTTGTCCGCCATCTTGTTGTCGCTGCCACAAAGCGGAATGATGCAAAGCGCTTCTATAGCGTCCCATTAAATCCCGGCTGTTTCCGGCCTTTACATTCGAGAGGCAGGCCATTAGACTATCTGACGCCAGAACAAAAGGCATGATAGATATGACTGGTATCATGCTGCGCGCATGCCCGTGAGCCTATAGTCCGTTTAAACATTGCTCTGTCAGTGGAGACGCTACTGACTTCGCACGCCCGGGGAGTTATGCCAAAGATCCGGCCGCGTTAAAGCATGCAAAAATATTAATTAGATTAAAAACTAATCGAAAATAGTCATATTAGACTGTTTTAACGTATACTTTCTGCACAAAACCCACAGAAGATAAGTAAACAAACCTCACCGTATGTACCTAGATGGCTAGCAGACGAATAATCTGTCTCCACTGACAGAGCAATGTTGAAACGGACTATAGGCTCACATTTCGATGAACCAAATATTTCGATTTCACAACGCCTGCTACAAAAAACAAAGCCAAAACACCCCCATTATTGCAGCAAATCATTTTATTACACATTACACCGTAAATGTATTCACAAACATGATCGGAACGCATCAGAAACGCGTCGACAAACAAGCACTTTTACATGTCTGTAAGCGTTGTGATTACTTCCCCATAGTTCTAGCCGCTTTGGGCGCTGCGTTTCCGAGCGTCTTGTAACTTTATATAGCAAAAGCTCGGAATGAGCTATCTTTGTGAAACCTATAATCTTTGTCTCTACTATAGCTGACAGAATGTTCACGTCATAATTTTTCAAATAACCTCCACGAACCCAACAGTATTCTGAAATTTGAAATATTCAACTGCATTTGGCAGCCTATCGATCTTCTTCGTCAACCTTTTTCGTCTGTTCGCCATTTGGATTTTTGGACATTTGAGAATTAAACTGAGAACTGGAGATTTTACAGAATCAAGGACAGAATGAACTGGGATGTACGGAAACTTTGAGAAATTTGAACAACTTTGGACTATAACCTAATTGTCAAATAAATCTGCTACTACTTTGGAACTTTATTGACTGACTTGTTTTCAAAGTTAATCAACGAAATTATGTAAGTCTGCACCAACACGCCGACTGTAGTAAGCATGCAACTAAGAAGACAGCACAAAGGGACATTTCTTGCTGTACTGTCGTAAATTTGATGACTTAAGGACAAAATACCTAGAAGAACATTTACAGAAAACAAAGAGAATAGGCTACCTGTATCTAATAGATGGCACATTAAACGAAAAAAAACAACCGACAAGTGGCAATGTACATTCATTATCCTGTGCACAGACGATGTCAATTATTAGCAACTTCTCCATAGGAAGTATTTCGAAGAACGGGTACACTTAGTTTAAAACAGTTGCATCAAAAGAACTTCCTTGATGTCCCATCTATAACACATAGTATTGTACATATATGTTTGATGAGCTCTTGTTAAGGGCCGCTGGCCTAAAACAATAAAGTCTGAAGTCTGAAGTCTCTCTCTCTCTCTCTCTCTCTCTCTCTCTCTCTCTCTCTCTCTATATATATATATATATATATATATATATATATATATATATATATATATCTTTCTCTCTCTCTATATATATATATATATATATATATATATCTTTCTCTCTCTCTCTCTCTCTCTCTCTCTCTCTGTGTCGTTCTCATCTTTGTCTTTGTCTCTCTGCTCAGGACGATGGCGCGCCGCTGGAGAAAGCAGCGCTGCTTCATGGCTGCCTGCTTCCTGACGTCACTGATGGCAACGCTGCTGTACCTTGCTCTCACCTCCAAGCTCGCTGGCGTTCACTCCGGACTCCAGGCTGTTTTAGGTCCGGACCTTGCAGCCCACCTGGTGGACACCTCCGCCGTCTTCCAAACCAGGCATGTGTCTAGCGAGTGGAAATACGCCTGGGGCCAGATTTAATGCGGTTCGTTCCATTGGTGCTGTAGGCACCTGGCAATAGTGGGCGTAGTGTCGAAAGGGAATTAGACAGCGCCTGAACGTGGAGGCTTTGTCGTCCCATCGGGGCTTCCTTGTACCTAAGAGTTGTGTTCACATCGTTATCGTCCTTTGCGTCGTCGACTTATGTTGCTGTTTGCAGGAGGTCGTGCTGGTGCTGGTTGGTGTAACTACTGGTGGTGGGTGATGTCGCTGCCGTCCTTCTGTTGCGCTGCTGTTGACGGTGGTAGTAGTGCTAATGTCGTAGTCATTTTGCTATCTTCTTGTGTGCTGTTGCTGTCATTGTTGCTGCCGCCGCAGTTTCTCCTCCTCCTCCTCCTCCTCCTCCTCCTCTTCCTCCTCCTCCTCCTCCCCTTCCCCCTCCCACTCCCCCTCCCCCTCCTCCTCCTCCTCCTCCCCTTCCCCCTCCCACTCCCCCTCCCCCTCCTCCTCCTCCTCCTCCCCTTCCCCCTCCCACTCCCCCTCCCCTCCTCCTCCTCTCCCTCCTCCTCCTCCTCCTCCTCCTCCTCCTCTTCTCTCCTCCTCCTCCTCCTCCTCCTCCTCCTCCTCCTCCTCCTCCTCTTCCTCTTCTCCTCCTCCTCCTCCTCCTCCTCCTCCTCCTCCTCCTCCTCCTCCTCCCTCCATGGTGTATAGGGAGTGGCAGTGGTACTGGTACCTGGCTGTTTGTGTCTTATCTCCAGGACTGTCACTGTGTATCCATGGTGTATAGGGAGTGGCAGTGGTCCTGGTACCTGGCTTTTTGTGTCTTATCTCCAGGACTGTCACTGACTATTCATGGTGTATAGGGAGTGGCAGTGGTCCTGGTACCTGGCTGTTTGTGTCTTATCTCCAGGACTGTCACTGAGTATTCATGGTGTATAGGGAGTGGCAGTGGTCCTGGTACCTGGCTGTTTGTGTCTTATCTCCAGGACTGTCACTGAGTATCCATGGTGTATAGGGAGTGGCAGTGGTCCTGGTACCTGGCTGTTTGTGTCTTATCTCCAGGACTGTCACTGACTATTCATGGTGTATAGGGAGTGGCAGTGGTCCTGGTACCTGGCTGTTTGTGTCTTATCTCCAGGACTGTCACTGTGTTTATCGACAGCTATCTGTGAACCCGAGTCAGTAGTGACTCTGGCGCAGTTCGCAATGAATGTGTACTAGACGTGACCTTTCGCATGACAGCATTGCGCCAAATATTGTTCGCTCCTGATACTATTTTTCCCCACTTTTTACTGGAATATTTCAGATGTCAAAACGTGTTTCCATTTCAACGCAAACATTTTATTTTATTGAATAAACGCTTGTTTATTGCCTCAACAAGCGTATTGTTTTAGTTTTGTGTGAAATAGTTTCAGAACTACTTTAACGGCGTTTGTCAGGGAGCAGAGGGCTATCTCACAAGCCTCTTGTGTGGCCTCTATTTGAATATTTCGGACGGAAACCTTCCATCACGTGATGTGAACTGTGCTAGAGACTCTTTCCCCGGCAGGCGAAGTCTCTAGTGGACTAGAATGTGTCGACAGGTGCCAGTAAAAGATTAATCACGAAATCCAGCGATCATGGGGGTAGACTGTAAAAGCAATATAATACCCCACCTTTGCCTTCACCGTCAGTTCTACAGACAGGGGTTGTTCTGCGCGCCTTCCAGCAAGGCGCTCGAGTGCATTGAACCCGGAGTGCAGCCAACTTGTTGTTGATCAAAAGAGTGCAAATTAGCCGCTTGGATACGTTTGAATACTGTATGTGTGATGCTCTAGTTGCGAACATTAACAGTAATGACGCTAGGAAAGAGGTTTCTTTGCTACAGACATCGTTTGTGCACGTTTGAATGTATTCTGCATGAATAAAAATGTGCGAATTCTCCAAATACCAAAGCAATGCTGACGCATTTTGGATTCGGCGATGACGTCATTATCCATGACAGGATTTCCAACTGCCAAAACACTGGTTTAACGTGAATGATGATCTCTTTCCCCGAGACGCAAGGACGGTGGCAGTCCTGAATATTCGCCGCCGTCATGGCAACGGGAGGATCTGATGTCGTGGCTGAAATTTCTGAGACTCTCCTGTCATGCGAGATTTGCAAGGAGCTCTTTGATTCGGTCTCCCGCACCCCGCGCATCCTCAGCTGTTTCCACTCCTTCTGCAAAGTCTGCACGGACCGACTCACACGGAACGCCAGCGTCCGCTGCCCCAAGTGCCGCCGGCGCACCACTGTAACTGGCGAGGTCTCCCTGGACTTCACCAGGATGGCTCTCATCGACTTAGTGAGGTCAGCCAGGAGTCACGACAGCGCCGCCGCCCAGAGCTGTCCTGAGCATCCTGGGGAGACGCTCAAGCTGTTCTGCGTCCAGTGCAAGAAGGCTGTGTGCGCAATCTGCGGCCTGACACGGCACCAGGAGGGACACGGGCTGCGGGAGCTGGCGGCCGAGGTGGAGGACAGGCGGACTGAGGTGCTGTCCCTCTGCGACCAGCTGGATTCCGTGGCGCCCGCTCTGCAGACCAAGCTGGAGCAGGCTGAGACCAACCTTAAGCTAGCGGATGCCAACGTGAGCCAGGCGGAGCGAGAGCTGCAGTCTGCTATAGCTCAAATCGTCTGCACCGCCACGGCCAGGCAGGATGAGGCACTGCAGGAGCTTAAGGCGCAAGCAAAAGCCGACCGCTCAATCTTGGAAGAGCAGGCAGTCGTCCTCCAGTCTCTGCTGTCGGCAGCTCGCGCCGCAACCCACTATGGCCGCAGTATCGTCTCTCAGGGTTTGGCCACTCTTGTCGTAGAGAAGAGCTCGGAAATCAAAAAGATCCTCACCGATCTTGACGAGAAAATGACCTCTCGGGTGCTTCCAGCTCCCACGTACCAAGTGGATACAAGAAAGCTGGAGGAGGTAGCTACATTGATTCGGCAGCTCGGAAAAACTGTGGCCGTCGACGAGACCCGCAAGGTGTTGTATCCTGCCGTCCAGCTGGATGCTGAGCGCTGCCACCCTGAGTGTTCGGTCAGTCCTGACGGCCTCACTCTTAAAAACGAGCCGAGGCTCGCACAGGTAGCTACAACACTGTCACGTGTCTCTTTCAGGGGCACCTGTGCGACGAGGGCCCTGCCGACTCAGTCCTGCTACTGGCAGGCTAAGCTCACGGCGAATCCCATTCCAGAGATCAAGGAGGGCCGAGGGCTGTGCTGTGTTGGCGTGACTAGCCAGGAAGCCATGCCCAAGGAGGACAATGGGTTCTTCAATTACGACTTTGGCGCGTTCACGGCGTGGCTCTACGTAGAAAAGGGCAGCGTCGTCGTTGAGGCAAAGTGCGGGGCTGCGGAGGACGTTTTTCAGACAGACCTGGGCCCCTACGCCCCGGGCAGTCCAGTGGAGCGCAGAGTGGGGTTTCTCCTCGACTTTCCCCGGCAGCACATCTTCCTGGTCGACGCAGACTCCTGTCGCGTGCTGTGGGGCGGACGGATGGACATGGAAAAGCGCTTGTGGCCGGTGTTCCAGCTGTTCTACTCACCTCCTGCCATCGGCGCCAGTATCTGTCTCTCCGTCCCAGCAGGGGAGCAAGCAGGCTCGCCCTCCGCTCAAATCAACCTATTGCAGCAGACGCTAGAGAGGCAAGACATCTCCCATGAAGAGCGCGACTGTCAAAAGGAGTTTTAACGTCATCGTCTCGTAGTTTCTTCTCCGCCGGCGAGTGCTTTAATGCCGTGTGGATCCTCGGGTTTGGTTGCTCGCCTCGTGACGTCTCTTTTCGTCTGGAAGCGAGGATGATAGCCAGGAAGGCTCAGTGGAGTCCGACATATGGCTGCCACCAGTAGCATACCTCCTCCTCGACTGCAACCCATGGTCGTGGACTCTCCTGCGCCTTCTCCAACTACACAGCAAGTCTCAAGCGTTACTTCCATCCCCAGTTATCACGTCTTTTATCAGTCACCTACACTCTCGGTGGGCCTTCCTGGCATCCTGTAGACCGTACCGGTACGCACTTTTCTTCACCCTGCACCTGCTTCGCAACTCTGCCGACAAGCTGCAGCCTCACGCGTGAAAAGCCATCCTTGCTGCATCCATCCACGGCGTCAACATGGACATCACCGCAGCCTGCGGACCATGGCACGAGAGTATGCGGTTCAGAGCATCCATGTGCACAGGAAATGGCAAACGGCATTTTCTGCCTAAAGTTGCGTGTTGCTTTTGCACAGGTGCTTTTCCCACTTGAAGATTGTTGCCAGGTCACACACACCCTTGATGTGCGAAGTTAACTCGACTCTAGCTGAAGATGGGGACCTCCATTGGTTTTCATCGGCGGTAACTTTTCTCTTTCATTTCACTTCATTTTCACTTACCGTTGTCCCTTTAAACTACGATACTGTGGTATGTAAAACAATACCTGGCTGGACGCTTGGATAATGACAGAAGCAGGCGGTCATTTTGTTTTTCAGTCCAGTCTATTGATCCATAAACGACAGCGTCTCTTCTGTTGGCACTGGTCTATGCAGTGTGCATGTCGAGTTGCAGCCCTTCCAGGATCCTTCGGGCGCCTGTCTTCTGACCTCTTCTCTTCGCTCTGTGATTGCTCCCGTGGATTGGGAGGTACAATAGGCACACCAGGTCTCACTTCACGATTCGTAAAAGACGAACGACAGAAAGGAAATCCATACTTGACTTGCTCTGACTCTGTAACCAGTTTCGCGATTTTCCTGATCAATGGCCATACATAGCCCACAATGGGTGATAGGATTGATTGTTTGATTGACTGACTGACTGACTGACTGGCTGGCTGACTGACTCGCTGCCTCGCTCGTTCGTTCATTCGTTTGTTATTTAATTTATGTGTTTAATTGTTCGTTCGTTCGTTCGTTCATTCATTCATTTGTTGATTTGTTCATTTGCTCTGTGGCAGGTTCACAGCGCCGCTGAAGCTGGATGCTATGCGAGGTGAGAGGTGGATCGTGGTGACCTCCATATCGCTGCCCACAGCTGACCTGAAGTTTCTGGCATCCCTGCCTGGCTGGCACGTGGTGGTGGCGGGCGACGCGAAGACTCCAGACCCATGGCAGTGAGTTTGCGATGGTGACTCGTGGAGCTAGGGAGGTGTATATCCAGGGTGAAAGAGGGGGGAATCATTAAAGCGAGAGAGAAGAAGGATGAGGGCGACAACCATAACGAGGAGGAGGAGGAGGAGCGGGAGGAGGAGCGAGAGGAGGAGCAGGAGGAGAAGTAGGAGGAGGAGTAGGAGGAGGACGAGAAGTAGAAGGATGGAGGAGGAGGAGGGTGAGGAGGCGGCTCATGATTGTGGAGGGGGAGAAAGAGAGTAAAAGAAGGGGGGAAGGAGAGGGGAGGGGGGAGAGGGGTCAAGGGGGGGGGCAGGGAAGGGTGAGGAGAACCGCGGCAAGGGTAGGAAGGGGGGAGGAAAAAGGGCGGTAAAACAAGTAGGTGGTGGGGCCACACAATATTTTTGTATCTCCTCCTACGGGGAAAATACTAAGCTCCATGCAGCTTGCTCTATCCTGTCCTCTCTTGGGTGTTTCTCTATGCTCTGACTAGTCGTCTCAAACATCATTGCATACGCAGTTGAATTACATCCGTGTCTCGTTTCACCGGTGTGTATCTTTTTGCCTCAGGACTGTCTTGCTGCTTTCTTTTCCGTCGTGCTATCTCGTCGGTTCCCTTAGTAGAACGATATAGAGCTGGGAATGGGTGATTGCTGGTTACTTTCATTCAGTATATTCTCGGTTCTCATAGATGAGTTGAGTGTGAGTTGATTAGACTGGGGTTGGGTGGGTACTCGTCGGAACTTTATGGATGATGGCTCTTTCACTTCTAAGGATTGATTGAGCGTTTAGGAGGGCAAGCTCCCGGAGGAGATAGGGAGAGGAGCTAGCCCAGTATCTAATTAGGTATAGTTAGGAAGTCTTGGATTTTTTGATAAGGAGGAAAAGTGATATGGGTGGAGAACTTATAAAGTGTGAGAAGAGAAGGAGTAGGAGAATGGAGGG
>JAWQFJ010020760.1:65000-70000 GCA_034096865.1 Theodoxus fluviatilis | reverse complement strand
GAATCAGTGGCGCATGCGCCGTGAATTACTTGTGGAATGATGCGTGCACCCTCACCCACCCCCTCGCGCGTGTGATTGGGCTGACATCTGGCCCCCCAACAAGACACGCATCTCCTCCTCTCTCGTACTCGCCCGGGTCGTCCTCGTTAGCCTTCTGTAATTAGCGGCCACTTCAAACAAAGCCGCGTTAAACCCGCCCTACCTCTGTCCTCACAGCGAAGCGAGACGTGTTCGGCTGTCAAGAGAAAATGGGCTAATTGATTGTGTTCAAGTACGGGATGGTTTTACAATCTTCGTCAAAATGCGCTCACATTTGGATTTTTTCCAAGCGTTTTCAGCCCCGGAAATAGTATTTCGATAATGATATGATTCACAGTGTCAGTTACCAGTTAATCGTCTCAGGTGATCAGCGTAGTGGTTGGCAATTACGTGTTCTTTTAATTTAGAAATAGTGAAAATTACTCAAGTGAGATAAGATATAACTTATGCTATTAAACAACTATTCATTCGTAAAACAGCGTGAATAATATTAGTAATTAAAAAAACATTATAAAGAAGATCACACGATGTTCACATAACACACAAAAAGGGGGGAAAGGGATTAAACACACACACATACGCATACACACATACATACACACATCCACTCACACAAACACACACCCATATACTTACACACACACATACACACACACGCACGCACGCACGCACGCACGCACGCACATGCACACACGCCCGTGCGCACACACACGCACACACATACACACACACATACACAACATTAACACAAGATGTCAGTCATGAATTTGCCTGGAACAGAGGGAAATTAAAAGCTTTGTCCAGTTAACTTTCGCCAGATCCTGAAATCATTATACATGTACATCGGTCACTTCTTTTTCGTGAGTGCTTGTACTGGATTTTAAAAAGCAACAACAAACAAAAATTCCAAACAACTTGAGCCACGCTAAAACCAGTCACGCTATCTCTTCCTATCTCTAATGTGATCGATCCTCCCGAACCGAGTCGCTTGGCCACAAAAGGCTCGTTCAGGAGTTCAGGAGTACTCAGCGCTGCATGAGCGCTTCATGTTGGCAATTGAGCGCTCTTTTCCTCTCCTGAACACCTACAGATTTAGTGCAGAGCTTCACTTGTTAAAGGGGAGGTAAATCTTCTGCGCCCCATGTTGTGTTGCTAGACGCTAAGAAAGTGTTTTCTTTGCCACATACATCCTTTATGCACGTTTAAATGTATTCTGCATGAACAAAGTCCACTACTGTGTCATCCTTACATGCCATTACTCGCGCATACAGAGCGCTTGGGGCACATAAAGCCCGTTCCAGTCCCAAAATGATGTTTCTGATGGTTATTTTACGCATCGACGGCCATTGCGTGATCGAAGATGCCATTTTGAAAATCGTGTGAATCACCTCGGATCTGTGATGTACAGCGCTGCTCAGCGCTGAGTGAATCACGCCCCAAAATTGCTGTTCAGGAGTGAAACACGTGCAGCGCTTCGCAGCGCTGCGCCTCCTGAACAAGCAGCTTGTTCAAATCGAGAAACGGCCGATGATTCATTCAAGGGGGTCACTCCAGCGATTTTGAGATTTAACTCGATTTAGAAAGCTGAACCATACTCCGAGAACTTCAGATTTCAAATCAACCGCTAAATGATTGTTATGTCTTTAGATATGCATCGCAATTTCAGTGTCAAAAAACTTCGTCTGACTGCCTAACAACTCATCTCATCATCACATCCCTTCTGTCGTACTGTCGGTCAAGTGTTTGGTATGGTTACACGCCGCGGACTTTCATCTAAACGCGCAGCCCATTTTCATTGGCCGTTGAGGGTTTGTTCTAATTGGGCGTGGTACCCAATGTAAAGTAAGCCGTAGTGGACTCGAGTGATCTTGTAATCGTGGACTGTTGCGTACGAATACGCCGCCAGTTTTTGCAGACAGAGCGAGAGCATGTGGGATGGAGTGGAGAAATAAAAAACGATGATGAACGGCACGACCGACACCAGGGCAGACATCACCATGAACGGCGAGAAGCTGGAAGAAGTCACCAGCTTCAAGTACATGGGGGCAACCCTGTCCAAGGACGGCACCAGTACCGCGGAGGTCCGCATAAGAATAGCCATGGCGACCTCAGCGATGGCCCGACTGAGCAGGATATGGATAAGCAACTCCATCAGCTTCTCCACCAAGTACAGACTCTACAAGTCCCTGGTGGTTTCCATCCTACTCTACGGCTGTGAGACCTGGACGTTACTGGCGGACACAGAGCGAAGGATCCAGGCATTTGAGTCCAAGTGCCTTCGAAGACTGCTCCGCATCTCCTACTCGCCGTGGTCGACAGAGAAAGAGCTGGACGGATAACGTATGTATATATGTATGTATTTTGGCTCTTATATAGCGCCAATCTCACACCCAAAGGCATGCTCAAGGCGCTCAACACGTTAACCCTTTGAATAACAGAGTTTTTAGTTATGACTTGAAAGTCTGTATTGAAGGAGATTTCCTCAGTCTGTCTGGGATATCGTTCCAGAGTTTTGGTCCAGCATACGAGAATGCTCTCTCTCCAGATCCCTTGGTGTTGTAGCGTGGCACATGGAGTAATGACTGCGCCGAAGATCTGAGGTCCCTCACAGGCTTATAAGTCTTGAGGAGCTCAACCAGATACAGCGGGGCCAAACCATTGACGCACTTGAACACATGACAGTGTTTTGAACATAATACGTTGGTGGACAGGCAGCCAGTGTAGCTCTCGAAGGATGGGTGTTATGTGAGAACGACTAGGTGGACGTTTCACTATACGTGCTGCGGTGTTCTGCACCTGTTGAAGTCTTCGGAGATATTCTTGGGTTTCACCTAGCAGAAGGCTATTGCAGTAATCAAGATTAGACATCACCAACGTCAATACAAGAGTTGTGGCCGATTTTTCAGTCAGGCATTGTCTGATACTTGAGATACGTCGGAGCTGCCAGTAGGAGGAAGAGATCGTTCTGCTTACGTGTGGCCCCATAGAAAAATGCTCATCGATCTTTACGCCAAGATAAGTCACACATCTTGATGAGGGGACCACGACTCCCGAAATGGAGATGTTGGTTTCTGGGAACAACTGAACATGTGCCTTAGAACCGATGATGATGAATTCTGTTTTGTCTTCATTTAATTTCAGACGACTTTTCACCATCCATGTTTTCACATCGGTGCAACATCTCTCCATGGAAGCTTTTGCCGCAGCGAAATAGTCTTTGTCAGGGTTCGAGGTTGTAAATATCATAGTATCATTTGCGTAAAGATGGAATGACAGATGGTGACTATCGATCAGGGCACTCAGAGAACGTCAAGGAGTGGACGACCCTCCCCATGAAAGAGCTGCTCGAAACAGCCACCAACAGACCTGAATGGCGGAGGATCTCCGTGTCGTCGTCCCTCATGTCCCTCCGACGGCCAGAGCGGTCAAGGGAATGAGGTGAGGTGAGGTGAGGTGACTGGAGTGATAAATGATATGCACACGCCACCAGCGCACCAATGAATTGCATGATAAGCCACGTAGCATTACGTAGCCACATAGTCGAAACTCGGCTTTTTCTTCACTCCTTCAACCACATATCGATTTGAGTAATGTAGTAAGCTAAATAAACTTTTTATATATTCTACATATAGCTGTGAGAAATTTATGTTGTTCTCTTATTACATGTGTGTGGGTTGGTTTTTTTTGTATCTGTTACAGTATTTCTGAAAATGAGCATTTTGCTTGCGAACCGAAGGAAACAATAGCGGACAGGAAGTGTTTATTTTAACCACGCGAAAAATCAAGTCCCTACGCTCGAAAAATCCGTCTGAACAGCCAATCAGGAGCAGCATCGGCCACAACGACATAGGCAACATCGGACTTCAAGGTACATGTATATCGACGTCGATGTCGTACTTCGGGCGCCTGCTGCAAGTCTCAAAATTATTTGCGGCAAGTCGAAACAGCGGCCTAGCGGGCGTAAGCTTCGGCCAGTTAGAACAGGCCTTGAAAGTTGTATTAAAGAATTAGCTCTAGACCAAATTTTATTGATGTTGCTTGAATACAAGAAGGGGGTTGCTCTGCAAAATGTAGCTCAAACTTGAAAAGCCATCTTCTTGAAAAGCTCTTTTTTGGTACATAATGATGTATTCAAATTGTCATGACTCAGCAACCACTGCACGTATATTAGTTTTGGAATGATTTTGAAGGGTATTTGTGTACTTTAGAATGACAAAACATCTTAAAATCAGCAAAGGTATCCAAGCGACTCTTTGGGGAGGACCTGTTACACACGTTCGATGCTGCTGTAACCGCACTATTGCAGGTCCTTATAAACGCCAGCAAAAGCGGATTTTCGCTTCCATCTTCAAACAGGAATCTACGAAAAGCGGCGTGGCAAGCCCTGTTTACAGTTATTATCTCTACATAAAGTCATCAACATATAATTGAATTATGTCGTACACTCACAGCAAGCCCTGTTCACAGTTATCATCTCTACATAAAGTCATCAACATATAATTGAATTATGTCGTACACTCACAGCAAGCCCTGTTCACAGTTATCATCTCTACATAAAGTCATCAACATATAATTGAATTTTGTCGTACACGCACAGCAAACCCTGTTCACAGTTATTATCTCCACATAAAGTCATCAACATATAATTGAATTATGTCGTACACGCACAGCAAACCCTGTTCACAGTTATTATCTCCACATAAAGTCATCAACATATAATTGAATTATGTCGTACACGCACAGCAAGCCCTGTTCACAGTTATCATCTCTACATAAAGTCATCAACATATAATTGAATTATGTCGTACACGCACAGCAAGCCCTGTTCACAGTTATCATCTCTACATAAAGTCATCAACATATAATTGAATTATGTCGTACACTCACAGCAAGCCCTGTTCACAGTTATCATCTCTACATAAAGTCATCAACATATAATTGAATTATGTCGTACACTCACA
>JAWQFJ010020760.1:45000-60000 GCA_034096865.1 Theodoxus fluviatilis | reverse complement strand
ACAATACTGAGATGTTTCCACTGTCATATTCAAAAAACTAATATTATGTTATGAGATGAAGTTCGCACAATACCTTTAACATCAACTGAATGATTATTTTTCTTTTTCCTTCACTCGTGGATCAAAACTGTAACGGAAGATTCTCGTGGTTTAGTTTCTGCTCGGGATGACGTAATGTTATTCTCCATCATTACGATCTAAACATCTCTGCGTATCCTTACAAATGGAGTGTTAGCACGGCCCTTTTAATGTGTTCCTTTATTAGGAAGTTTCCCACAGAGTCGCGTAATAAACCGTCTCTGGAGTTTTGCAGGTAGGCTACCATGGACATGGACCACAACAGTTGTAATAGAAGTCTCCAAGACCGGTACATATAGCTGGGGATTTGTGGGAACGGGGGCGCCATTCGTATGTTCTGATCAGCTAGTCCTTGAAAGAAACGAAATCTGTTCGCCAGTTTTCTCATACATGAACAGGTCTTCCTTGCCACCAACGATATACATGTATCCATGCTGAGCATAGACTTGATGATTCACCATGTGGCATGTATATCCCTACCAAACTTTTGCACACCTGGTCTGCAGTCCAATTTGTCCAGCGTCCGAAGTCATCCGCGGGTCAGGAATACAACCAGTTTTCCTCTCCAGGCGACAAACGGCGCGTGCTCACCCCAAGCATGTGACCACAGCTGTCGTACACTGTCGCGGCACTTGTCGACCGGGATGTAATCGAGGCAAGAATAGTCGCAGTCTTTGCAGTAAAACTGCACTTTTCAATGCTTATTCGCTTTCAAGACGTCACCATTATAGTCATTCTTACTGGTGTTTTGAAGTGAAGATTCAGCAAGACTTTTCGACTGTCGGAGGCTCCCTTATACATCGCCTTGGAATCTACAACGTCATCCGCAGTTTAGAATCACGCAGTCGATTCTGCAGTGATTGTTGTTGTTTATTTTTTCATAAGCCTTCGGACATCGATTTTAGTTATCCTCACTGTGGAGCAGCCTTTCCAGATTCGTCACGCTAGCATCAGAACCCGAATCGTGATGTCGATTGATGTCCTCAACCACGAAAAGTGTTGCACAAGTACATTTTCCTGTTGACAAACGGCAGCTGACGCACAGCACTTAACTGAAACCGATGACTACAGCGCTATGCACACGTGTTATATCTGAACATGGCTCTTGAGCCAAATGCACATGTTATGAGAAAGTTCTGGTGGTTACCTTAATTTGTTTGCTTGCAAGACGTAGGATTCGGCAAATAGAGTAACAGCGAGTTGTGTGATTGCTTATCTAATACTCAAGAAACTGGAGTTGCGTTCTGAGAATCGCCTGGACCAGTTTAGCTTTCGAGAGCAGCCGGCGAGACCATGGCATCATTGCTACGAAACGCAGAAAGGCATCATCGCCCACCCCAGCAACAGCGTCGTTCCAGTGCCCACACTGCCCCTGAGTGCGTGCATCCAGGATTGGACTCAGAAGCCACACTCGGGCCCATCAAGGAAGACTGCATTGCCTACGGTGCCATTGAGACGATGGTCGATAAAGAAAAAAGACGAAAGACTACACAACCACAGACGCTTTAAGACAAACACCCTTCATTGGAAGGCATGGAAAGAGGCGGAGTCGGAATCGTTACGAACAGAAGGCATTATTAACCTGAGTAGGTTTATGCTCAGAACAAAGTGTAGGCGGGTGATGATTCAGACACAACTGCTTTGGTCACGTTTTGAAGTATCTCAAAATTAATATGCATTGTGCATTTCAGCCTACCTAAATGCCCAACCGTTCTACGAGTCGCGTTAGAAAGGTGTGGTTGACCCCAGCCTGCACGCCGTATACGCTTTGTCGCATTGGGAAAGACAGAAGACTCAACCCGAGTAGTGTCACTTAGGGCAAGAGTGATTCATCAGCTGATTTTTTCGGAATTATCTAAATGCACTTTTGTACGTGGGGGGTGGCAGCGATGGTGTGTTGAAGTGCACTTAACTTTTGTATGCGGCCTTGAAGAAGTATAATGGCAAGAAGTAAGATTTTGACCTCCAGAGGTTGTACCTCCCCTTGAGCCAGCATCAGGTTGGAATACTTCCCAGGGAGTGGAGTTGGTGCTGGTATCTGATAGTGTAGGTCTTATCCGTCTGTCACTATGTCTGTCATCAGGTGCCGGTAAAAGATCGATCAGGTGGCCCAGGGATCGAGGATAAAGTGTAAAGCGGTTTGAGACCCAGACACGGGTGAAGTCGCTACACAAAACCACTTTTATCTTTTTCTTTTCCCCCCACTCAGATGGACGTGCGTACAAATCTCTTACATCGAAGCAAGTTGTCGAGTACAGAGTTTTTAAAAATATAATAGCAATGTCCTCGTAAAGAAACATAGAAAGGGTCGTGTTTGCGCTCCATCTTTTGAGGGAACGCAAATGTATTTTAGATTGTAATGATGGGAAATAACAGTCAAGTCTTCCCGAGCACGGACTGAACGACAGCACTTAATGGCTTTGCACAACTGCCCTCAGGTCGAGTCACTACACAAAAATGCGATCTCAAAAGAGATGCTTTCATTACTTAGTCATTCGTGTGTTGCTTGATACCTTCGCGCTCCCGCAGAGTAGTCACGTTGCCTCGCCTGCAAGAGTACATCACGTTGCCTCGCCTGCAAGAGTACATCACGTTGCCTCGCCTGCGAGAGTACATCACGTTGCCTCGCCTGCAAGAGTACATTGACAACAGGCAAACGACTAAACGCGCTGATGAGGGCATTCTTGTTTACATTCGGGAATTGGCGCAGTGGCTCCACCTGTTGGCATGCAAGGCGATTAGGTGCCATTGTCCAGTCCCTGATCGAGATGACGTGACTGCTATTTACTTCTTTTAGCAAGGTTGTCTATCGGTGGCAATCGCCGTTATCTTCTGTCAGCCACAACAGAAAAGATAAATATTCAATTCAGCGCGTTTGTTTAAGGCTTGGTGAGAAATATGTCACTCGCCAGATTTAGTATTCCTAAATTATTTAAATTTGTGGAAACTCAAGCACACTGTTCCTTTAGTGTAAATTTTTACACTACCACCTGCACTGCTTTGCAAAGGAGGTTTTGCACATTCATTGTGAATAATAGCGAGTGTTTGACTTTCATCAAACTTATAACTCCTCAATAGCGACTATCGGTTCCTTACATTTCTGTCTGCCTTTCATCCAGTCCATTACCAGTTCCATCCTCATTCCAATCCCTCTTTCGTAACCCCACCCAACCCTACCTCCCCCAATCCTCCATTCTACGACCCGTCCTCCTTCTCTCCACCCCACCCCACCCCCGTCTCGCTACCACTGCCTCACCTTACGCAGGGGTGAGGGCTCGTCTACCGTCAAGACTTTGACTGACAAACATCCTCGAAGCGGCAAAGCGAGTTTGTCGCCTGTAATCACCCATACGACTGCTCCTGTCCCGCTCGCCGGCACAATTTTCCACTTTGAGGAGGCAATTTCTGGCAAATTGGAGAAATCTTTGCATCTGACACCGGTCATTGAGAGCAGCCAATCCTTTCTGCGCCGGGAATTCGCCTAATCTTCTGTACAAATGCCCTCGATGAGGGCCGTCCTCCTACGTCTTTCCCGCACCTCGCTCCGCTCTGCGTGCCGCGGGCCGCCATTGTCAAACTCCTTTCATCAACTCCATTATAATGGCAATTCCTTAGCTCATCATCCCGGCGGTCATTTCCATAACGAGGCCCAACTCAGTTACTTTTCTATCTCCGCGCCGATAGCTGGACATCAGCCAGGGACGCGCCTGCGCGCTTGTCGACTTCCGTCCGGAAATGAGCCTGCTCGCCGCGCGGCAACTTTTCATCTCTGGTGAAAAATTGGCGGGAAGGTTTTTGGTGCTGCCTCGTGAAACCAGTCGCTGGGTTTTTTCCGCAGGCTGTCCCCCCCAGGCGAGATCTCGAGTCGGCAACAATTTGGAATTCCTCCTCGACCGCGCGAACAGACACGAGACCGGCAGCGCAGCTAACGAGTTGCATTACTGCCCTCAGGAGGACGGTCGAGATGTGGATTGGGCAGATCTAGGCGAATCATAACAGCATCCGTCTTTTCATCAGATTTCTTTGCGATATTGCATTGCCCTAACGTGGTTCATCCAGGGATATTTCATAGGCGGCCCGTTGTGACTTGGAGATCTCGCATAGATAAATACCATTGGAGCCGCGAGACCGCTGATAACGGGTGTGGGGATTCCTTCATTGGCTGTAACGGCGGCTGCAGGGGAAACGGCGACAAACGCCAGACGAAGACGTAATTCAATGGGTGGGAGCCAAGAATCGGGTAATCTCCAGCATATGCGTTTTCTCAACCCAAATTCTCTCCTCAACCAGGCAAATGGGTCGTTTGAGATACCAATGAAGCGTCTATTGGACGCTTTATCCTGTGAAAAGAACAATGACTTTTTTTCGGACAGTATGAACAGCATGATTGCCATGCACCGCACTGTAGAACAACTTGGCGATATTAAAGAAGTCCATGTGCGCGTTGCCGCAAAGTTCAGCAAAGAACCGTAGGCAAGGCATTTGGGTATGTTGCGATAACAAAATATCGATCAACTATCTTTCGATTCATTGTCCTTAACAGACCCATATACGTTCATTACATGTCAATCTACTATATTTATGATAAATTCCTATAACGAAGATACAAGGTTTGCGAATAATTTGAGATGGTTTTCAATATCTAAGAAAGAAAGTGTATTTTCAACGCGTTTGTGAGTGATGCGATTTTCTCGTGGACACGTACACATAACAATGAACGAACGAACAAAGTTTCATGGCACCTAATTATCTGCCTTTGTAGGCTACGTCAGCCCATGGACGCAAACCACCGGAACTGGCTGGAGTAAGATGAAGCGAGGTCTCGTTTCCCCTCATGTTTGCCCTCTATGAATCGCACAGGGACCTGCAGTGGATCTATGCTTAGTGCTATCCCACAGGAGTACGTACACCATTTGTGTGTCGTCAGTAACAAAACAACGGCAAAACCCAACATGAGCAATGATGATCGCAAGGATCAAATAAACAGAAAGTTAAGCAGTTTTACTTCTACCCGAGGAGACGTAAACCTGCTAGTACATACACATGGTCGTAAATACATGTATGCGTAAACACATACACACACACCTCCTACACATACGCACATAAGCGCCCACACATATTCAAAGCTATGCACACCTGAACACTCATACACAAGTACAGTACTCAACAAATTCATGTACATGCTCATACATGAACACACATTTACTCACGCACGCGTATGCGCAGATATGCATGAATGCTCGCAAATAATGCACGCACACCAGTCGTTCATTAACGGGCACTCATAATCGAGAGCTGGGAAAGATTCCCGAGTGACAGGAAACAGTGGACATAATCCTAGCAGACTGCAAAAAGACTTACGAGGGTTCACAAGTTATACAATAAGATTTAGCGCACTGAAGCACACAAGCAAGCTCAAAGAGAAATGAAAGCTGCTACAAAATCGATTTTACACCAGCCGTCTGCGTATTTGCATGAAACTCGAGTTACATCTAACTTGTAATCCGTATAATAGTATGAATATTTCTTATTCATTTTTTAAAATTTAATGACTGAAATAAAACACCACTGAAATATAACATGACCACAGCATGACAACAAACGTAATGCTGTTGACCCACCATGCAGTCTGATATGACCACTTTCTTGCATGTCATATTTCCACCTTTTCTATCCGAAATGCTTCTATACCATCACCACAGATCGGCAAACGGTTTTTGTCTCACCCATTCGATGTTGTGGGACAAGACCAGCCCGTCCCTCAGAATTTCCCGCTGTGTGCGTAAAAGACTGAGTCCCTTTTGGCGTCGTCAGAGGACAACTTACCCTGGGAGCCACTCGAACGTGCATTGTAACTCCACGATATCGAATGAAGGAATGAATGAATGAACAAATGAATGAACGAACGAATGAATGAATGAATGAATGCATGAATGAATGCATGAATGAATGCATGAATGAATGAATGAATGAATGAATGAATGAATGAATGAATGAATGAATGAATGAGGTTTTATTGCCTATCAGCCATTGCAGGTTATGTAAGGCCACTGATCACGAAACCACTGGAGCTGGCTCTAGAGCAATTCAAGTCACAACTTGCATTGCTCGCCTCTTACCACTTGTGTAGGGAAACGCAGTGAGTCTAATCTCACCCCCAACCCACAGGGGGAGACGACTTTAAAAGGTCACGTCCTAAGGCCCTAAAAGAGTTAAAATGTACTTCACGTCTAAGAATGCGACAGTCTATTGAAAAAGCAAATGGCTGCCTTGATGGCTTTACGCCGCTCGAAGGCAGTACTTTGAATGACTAAGGTATGGGATGGGGAAGGAGAGAAGAATCGCATTCCTCAAACCACTCCAGACAGACAGAACCACTCTTTGAAGATTATGCATTGTAGAAACGCATAACGTGGTCGTGTGATAATTGTACTGAAATGTAATTGAATCAAAATTGCCATTTGCCATACTATTCATTTTAGATAAGTAATTTGTCTTTTTTCCCCATTATGACTGCTTCCGGGAAACTTACATTACTTTATGAATCTGTGGATGAACTAGTTAAATCATCCATCTTCATAGTTATAAACTTTGCCTGGTTGCCACAATCTAATGTAATTTTCCATTTCATCGCGTGAAACCAACTGGGGAAAATTAAGCGAACACAAAGCTTCTTTTATGTCATTCTAATTCAATGTGCATATGAAATATGTACGATGTCGTGTCGAGTTTTAATGCACACAACATGAGTGTCCTTATTGTTTTCCCTTATCAGATTTCGCAGCAGCTCAGGCGCAAAAGCAGCGTGAAGATTCTTTTGTTGTTGTTGTCGTTGTTATTGTTGTTTGTACAACGAATTGTAGTTCCAACAGCTGATTCATGATGATGAATATAACGGTGCGTCAATTTCAGTAGTTTGCTTTTGTATGCATTTCAAACCGTAATTCGTACAATGAAATAACATGCACATTATTTTCCACCATCAACCCCACTCAATTTTCATTTATCATAAAAGCATGATATTCTAGAAACGTGTTCATGGATTATTTTAGCTTCTGTAGTATTGCTACCAAAACTGCAATGACTGGGCAGACGGAGAGTTGTTCGCTACAAAAAAAAACAACAAAAAAAAACGTCACGATACGAAGTGATTTCGTCTATGCCAGAAAAATATCCCAGGGCCCACCTCTTTCTACGAGTCGTAAAGGAAACCCAGGGAGAGATTGTCATAGTTTGCCCGTCATCTTGGCAGGGTCTTACGTGGAGAAGCTGGGGACGTCTTGTGGCACAATGCAGGGAGCGAAGGGCTGGGGGGCGGGCGCATTAGACATGCCAAGTGGAGTCGTCTCCGCGCCTTGAGAGGCAAGAGTGGGAGGCAGACGAAGAGGCGAGAGACAAAAACTCCCGTAATTCGATCAGCAGGCAGGGAGAGCCGGGCAGAGAGGGCCACAGAGCGCGGGAGGGAGGGTCTGGGATGACAGTTGACAGAGTGCGGCCTCTCACGCCCCAGATGGCCTCACGGTGCCAATGACAGGCGACAGCTGGCCACGTAGAGTCTCGCAGTCCCTGCGTCCAAGTCCTCCATGTTCCGTGCCTTTCGGCCTCGAGTCTACGTGCCCTCTTATAATGGAGATACCAGGAAGTACTATTTGTAACAACACTGTCTGCTTGAGTCATTCTTTCTTGAAAGCCCCTGGCCCATTAGCACGACGTTCTTTCGTGGCCGCATGGGTGTGGAATCACTTGTATGAAAATTCTCGATAGTCTTACGTGGCTTACTGCGGTCAATCTTTCTGGTATCATCTTCATACGGTACATGCGCTCATTACACGCGAGTCACACTTTGAAATTCCTCTAGATATTGCTTCCTTCCATGGTACGAAAGAAGTTCAGAATACAGTTTGTCGATTCTATCCTGGTTGTGGTTCCTTGTCTTTGTAATGACGTTTGGGTGAAGGTTTTGAGGTCATTCAAAACTGATTGCGCTGATGAACTGTTTTGCAATAAAGACCGTTCGATGTTATTTATTAATTAAAATGCTTACGGTTTACTTTCTTCAGCCTTATTTTTTTTTACATACGGCAGTGGAACCCACAGCATCAAATCTGCACCGTACGTAGATACCTTACATTTGAATCCTTACAGGCAAGTTCTCTTTGATAAGATTTCTTCCATAAGTGAGAATGAAAACTAAGCAGAATAAAGGGCAAAAGTTTAGCCTGCCAGAAATGCAAGTTCTCTCTGATAAGATTTTTTCCACTCTAGTCCATAAGTGAGAATGAAAACTAAGCAGAATAAAGAGCAAAAGTGAAGCCTGCCAGAAATTCAGTATTTTCCATCCACCTGTCTACATTTTCCGTGTCTCCCTGTCCATTATTTTTATTCCGATTTCTGTCTGGTAGCAAAGTACATGGATCCATATTTAAAAGCACCGGAACATCCGAACAAAAGATAAATCGTGGGGCCTATGTGGCATTCTTTTTGTGAGTTTGGCATTTTTATAGAAAAGGGAATGAGGGTTGCGACTAGACACCATGTACTTTCTACATGGCTCAATTGTTAACACCGGCACACTAGCCTAATGTACTTCAGACAAATCATCATGCCCATTGTTTTGCTTAAAACGACCTACAAATGATATCAACTTTAGTCGCAAACTTAATCCTAATATACTCATGGACATAAGAAACGCGAAAAAGTTGGTCCGTCTTCGCCATATCCTAACACGTCCGTATGCTTCATCAATGCAGAATCTACACTCATCTGTGAACACCACACGTCCCCACTGTTGCCTGCGCCAGTTGATTCTAGCCTGAGATCACTGGAAACGAGACTGGCGATGACGATGAGTCAGCACTGGTCCTGGAGCTGGACGACGGTTTAGTAGCCCGTTCTCCTTGAGGCAACGGCGCACTGTCCTGGCGCCGACTGGACGTTGGGCATTGCCTGGCAAGTTTGCTGATGTGGTAGTCGCCTTCAGGAACTTCTCTTGCCTATGGCTTCTTAAAATGTAGCGGTCTTGCCGAGGGGTCGTAGCTCGAGGCCTGCCTGACCGTGGTCCATCAGCAACCGTGCCAGTCGCCTGCATGCAAACGGTGCTCTAGACGGTAGATAGTCGAGAGGTGAACATTGAATAGGTTTGCGACTCTTCTGTGAGGAACACCAGCCTCCAAATGGCCAAACGCTCGGTTGCGTTCTTCTGCGCTAAGTCTTGGCATCGCTGCTGAGGACTGATGAAAAGGAAAGAGAAACTTTTCAGGCCTGCTTTTTATTGAGGTACAACCCCTGAACACTGCTACAGCAAGCAAATTTTGCTGCACAACTTGCACGTGCCTCCCATGAGGCGATCACCGTGCCGCATTTGACCTTCCTTTGCCACTGTAAAAAGAACGCTGTGCACGAAATGTGCACGTTGTGCGGTAGTTAAGAGTGTAAATGCATAGGCACTGTACGCAAAATATATCAAGATTGTATTTAAAATATTAAAAATACACACTAACTTTTTCGTGTTTCTTATGTCCGTGAGTATATATGATCCAATGCCATTTTGGTGTCTGGCATCAAATCGCATTGAGAATAGTGTGGGTTGCCTCAGTTTAATTACAACCCAAACTATTCTAAGTATGTGACATTTAATTCTATAAGAGAAAGGATGGAGACATCTGTCTTGAACGAAAGCATCTCAACTTGAACCGCTACTCTGCATTCTCAGAAATAGCCATCGGCAAATGAAATCGAAAAAACTGAAACCTACACCGTGTATTGGCTTGCAAAGTAGCAAATGTATTCTCGTCTTGTGTGGTCTGTTGCAAATTAAAACGAAAAACCTCGAGACATCAGTAAATGTTTATAGCAAGCATGACACGATACTACTCTGAGATATTTTCCATTTGAACTCTACTCTGCAATTCAATATGAAGCTTTTCTTTTGCGAAAATTTCATATTGCAAAAGTGTTCGAACTTCTACCGGCTCCAGTCCGCGTGGAATGTTGTAAAAGAAAAGTAGATACATATGTTGGTTTTCAGTACAACACACAGCCAGTGTCGCCCATTTGAAATTTGAGAGAAATTAAGATCTGATATGGATCAGACCATCCAATCCGCACACACGTTATGACAACAGTAGAGAAAACGCTCCACAATGTTCGCAAAGAATATGACCAAGCGATTGGCTGAACAATAAAAATAGAGTTTATTGTCGACTATTTCGTAGTCGTTGTGCTGATTTGTCACATAGGCCAGTCTAAATGACCGACTGGTTATGAGTTTTATCGTCCATCGTTGCTTTTTATTTCATTTGTAGAGTACACTGATGAAACAGTGCACTGTGTTCTTATTATTGTGGTGGGCCGCAGGTTTCGGCAGTAAACTGATTCATTCGTTCTTACACATCAGTCGGCATCGATTTCTTTGATATTACTATGCTGTAGGGCCAGAAGTGTACTTTCACATCCCCAAGTTGATCGTTACTCTATCTCATCTTACTTCTGGAGCCAGATTTCTAATCTGATGGCACAGTGAGGCCTAATGTTTTGAGATTCATTGTTGGCAATTGCATTTGTCCACATTTTGTTACCCCAAACACTTGTTGTCAAAAATACCCTGCATCACCTGCCGTCTCGTAAAATTCCGACTCCGAGCCTGAATAGTTTCCTTAATGACACAATCGCTGGTGGCGTTGTGTCAATGGCAAACACCAGAAGGCTCTCTATTTCCCTTCTTAGCTCTAGAGTCAGTTTGAGACCTGTCACTATTTCACAAGCGTTGTAATTGTGTGCAAACACAGGTCATTACAACCACAGTTACAAACACAGCAATGGCCACCCTGTCCTTCTTGAGCCTGTTCTGATGACAGTGGGACTGTCTGCATCGCTTTCATGGCAAACACGTCCTCCACGCGACCCCTCCACTTCATTGCTCTCTTCGACATTCTCAAGGAACATGTCTTCATTGTGACCCAAATGATTGTCGCCACCGTCATCAGCCGTTGCAATTACAAACACTCGCAATCCTCCCCCTTTCCACCCTCTTCTTTCTTCCTTTTACACAGGCTCCGCTGCTGTCGACTCTGTTTGCCGAAATATCACACCTCTTCTGCGGCTGCATAGAACACCCACAAAACCGCCACAAAGGACAGGGCAGGCTGCGAAGTCCTCACTCCGACACCCCGCCCCGCCGGAGCGGACGACCCAGGGCTAATGAGCTCTCCAGAGGCAGCGCCACCCTTCGGCCGTCGGCGGCTGGAGACAAAGGGAGCTAACTGGCGCTTTCTTTCCTCAGGTTCTCCAAAGCAGCGGCGGTAATCACGAAGCTGTCGCTGAGTGTCCCACGCAACCTGGTGTCAGTTGACCATCTGCGGGACTGGCGTCAAGGCTGGCCACAGTGACCCCACAGATGGACGCCCTGCTCTGGAGAGAAGTCCTGCTCTGGTCTGGAGGTTTCACCTTCACCTGCTTTGGACAGGTTTGTCCTTTTGTAAGGGTTAATGGAGCAAGGAATCGAGGACCCTAGTCTGCCGAGCGTCAGCAAATTACGGAGTCAAGTCAAGTGGAGACGACTGACCAAAAGTGGACAGCACGGTGTGTGTCCAATATAAGGATCTGAAGAGGGCAAAAAAGCTGGATTTTAAAATAAAATGATGTTCACTGAAACATATAGTTGGTATGAGTGGGTGAGGAAATGGATATAGGAAAATGTTTTTTGCTTATTTGGGCCTCTACGTCAACTTTAGATAAGATTAATGTAGTTCGACTGTTAATTCGAAATTAAGCGTGGAGATTATCGGCCTTGGTCGCCACAATGCTGGTGCTTGATTTATACAGTCACGCCTCAGCATTGCTACCTGAGCGCCCGTGCTTCAGCCAGGTTGCAAGTATATTGTGTTCTGCTGCTCGATGTACATGTATACGTGGGCTTTGCTGCGATTCTGCACAGTCTTCAAGAAGAAAATAAACTCCGAACATCCTTCGTAACAAGAGGGGCGGGCATTCTTCGAGTTTGCGGGATAAGCTATATCAAATGCTTCATCTCGTCATGGTGATTCGAACCTGAACGTTAAATACTTCTTACAATTACAGGATATGAACACATTCAAGAATAAATGTACACTGGGACGTTTTCACGAACATTTCCTTTAATGACAGTCTGTGGGTATATTTCATCCCTTCGGAAAATGGAAGAAAATTGCTTTCTCGGATCTCTGCACTGGTCACTGATAATAAAATGCACCGAAGGCATTAATGGTAATCAAGTTCCAATGTCGTGCAGATTAAACTGAAATATGTGCAAATAATCAAAACATCAGCAGAGACCATCAAATTGATACAATTTGTGGAAGGATTTTTTTCCATGTCATCTACACACCGTTTCCGCATAGACAATCGTGCAGAGTGATCGGGTTTCTTCGAGGAAAAGGTCTGGATTTTACTGCCAAAGCACACCTCACTATTGGTAGTGACACCAGTTTCAAGGCACAGTGACAGTAAAGGTAAAGGTAAAGGTTCTCTTTTTATATTGCGACTTTGCACCCACTGATGGGTGTTCAAACCGCACACTTTTACCCCCTGAACATCGAAACTACTCATGTTATCACTCCCACACCTTTTCAACTCCCTGGGAAGCATGATCGAGCTGCGGACAACCGCGCCAAAGTTAGCTTTCACAATTTCCAGCCCAGCCCTCATATGTGCCAGTTTTGCTCCTGGATGGGGAAAACAACGTGAGCCCAGCTCAAGGATGCAACACCAGAATCCGCGCGGCGACAAACGCCGAACCCAGGAGCCGCAAGCCCCCGCAAGTCAAGTGCTCCAACCACTTGATCACAGAGCCTCAAAGTGCGGGGGTGTGCTTTGCAGTTGCATTAGAGGTGAAAGTAAACTTTTCCCTGTTCTTGTCTATGTGTCATCTGCGGGAATGCGTAAATGAAATCTGCTGATCTGGCTCTGTCCCAATTGCCCTCAGTTACCTCTGTGGCTGAGCTGTTGCAGAAGGCCCCGAAAACCCAGTCAGGGTGTCCAGCTGATGAAGGAGGCATCGAGCGTCTCCACCTATATGTTACATCTTTTCATGATAAGTCTCGAGAAATGTGGGGAGCACTAGCACACATAGAGCCAAGCTGGAAACATGTCATGACGTCCACAAAGCGTCGGTGATATGTTGCAGTTGTGAGACAATTTGTAAGCTCAAGCCTGATTTGATGTCTACTGACTGCAAGACTAATTCATTCTTTTATTGCAACAAAATCGAGAATCAGTGAAGTCCAGACAATGATAAACTGCAAGGTCCTTTTTACACTGGCCCTTGTATGCAATATCTAAGTTGGAAAAGATTCTGCAGCTGAGAGGTTAGATTCGCCAAGGTTAGTTCGTTCTTTCGTTCGTCCGTTCGAATGTTCGTTATTCGGCAAAACAACTATTAAAAAAATTTCAATACAGATTCTGATTAAATTTGGTGCAAGGTCAGCATTTCAGCCAAGAAACTATCCATTAAATTTTGGAGGTTTTCTGTGATATTATTTTGGAATTATTACATAAATAAATTTTATCGCAGTGCCGTAGCCTGCCGTGTTCCTCCAACAGGCGTGAACGATTCCACACTTGAGACCGCTAGCAGGCGCGGCGCTAAAATAAACTACACTTCGTAGCGTCAGACATGGCTGGCAAGCAGAACATGCTGCCTAAACATACAGGTCATGGAAGGCCAGCCGTCTATTCAACCGCTGTGAGGTGTCAAAAGTAACGTTCACGAGTTGAGCGGAACAACGTATTAAATTATACAGGCAGCATCGCAGGCATACCCGAATGACCCCACTAGCCGCGCTAAAAACCGTCATGTAGCGTCTGGCACGGCAAGCAAAACACACTGCCTGAATTACGCCACGTAGTATTCTTTGGCGGAGGTTGGCGCTCTCGGGGTGTTGTCTAGTGAGGGGTGTTGTCTAGTGAGGGATGTTGTCTAGTGAGTGGTGTTGTCTAGTGAGGGGTGTTGTCTAGTGAGGGGTGTTGTCTAGTGAGGGGTGTTGTCTAGTGAGGGGTGTTGTCTAGTGAGGGGTGTTGTCTAGTGAGGGGTGTTGTCTAGTGAGGGGTGTTGTCTAGTGAGTGGTGTTGTCTAGTGAGGGGTGTTGTCTAGTGAGGGGTGTTGTCTAGTGAGGGGTGTTGTCTAATGAGGGGTGTTGTCTAGTGAGGGGTGTTGTCTAGTGAGGGATGTTGTCTAGTGAGGGGTGTTGTCTAGTGAGGGGTGTTGTCTAGTGAGGGGTGTTGTCTAGTGAGGGGTGTTGTCTAGTGAGGGGTGTTGTCTAGTGAGGGGTGTTGTCTAGTGAGGGGTCTAGTGAGGGGTGTTGTCTAGTGAGGGGTGTTGTCTAGTGAGGGGTGTTGTCTAGTGAGGGGTGT
The DNA here is from genome assembly GCA_034096865.1 of Theodoxus fluviatilis. NCBI lineage: Eukaryota > Metazoa > Mollusca > Gastropoda > Cycloneritida > Neritidae > Theodoxus > Theodoxus fluviatilis. Next base: position 45,534 of record JAWQFJ010020760.1, on the reverse strand, counting down.
TGTCTAGTGAGGGGTGTTGTCTAGTGAGGGGTGTTGTCTAGTGAGGGATGTTGTCTAGTGAGGGGTGTTGTCTAGTGAGGGGTGTTGTCTAGTGAGGGGTGTTGTCTAGTGAGGGGTGTTGTCTAGTGAGGGGTGCTTTTGTCACCGTTACTTACCCAGCTTCATGAAGAATTTTAAGCCAGAGCATCACTGCAACACCTTTATTCAGTACAATGGTTCCAGGTTGCGCCGTAAGAAATTCAGCTCTATCAGACCCGTGTGTTCACATTTCATTCTATCTTTGAATGTATGAAATGTATCCCTTTCCATACAAGACAAGTTGATATTAAAAGGATGTTGCCAAGATCGGTCGTTAATAATTTATATGATCAATTCTTCATCGCAAGACATGTTCCTCGGGTGAACTTGCTTACGAAAGGCTACGTGTTTTCTTCCAACACAATTCATGCGCAAAGCATCGATATCGAGTGATACAAAGAAAGGCACGAAAAAGGTGACTCACAATTATCAGGATTCAAAAAACATACATGAATC
>JAWQFJ010020760.1:32500-42500 GCA_034096865.1 Theodoxus fluviatilis | reverse complement strand
ACCAGCACTGAGTTGCGTGAGATGCAGCATGAACGAATCCAATGCCTTTGCATGACGGTGAGAGTTGACGGTCTTTGACTGGTGCTCTTTGGGGTTGGTTTTGTTCCTAATATACCATGTACGCGTTTTTATGTAAACTTTACGTCATAAATGAAAGTTCTCAAACGTGAAAACGAACGTGACTGTTGTCCTTGTATATCTTATGCGTGTTTGTGTATTGATAATGAGCATCGTGTTAAAGCTTGTTTCCCTATCCTGGTCAAATTTCGGGCAATGAGTGTTTTTCATTGTCTGTTGAGGAGAGAAGTGAAGTCAAACACTCACAACAACTGTGTATAGTGTAGACAGTCATGTTTGTAGATTATCGCTCACCTTTGTTCCCGTGTGTTGTTTGTACCCTGGGAGCCTTTCCTGCATAATAATCATGAAGGAAAATATCGACCCCACGTGCCAACATGACCTTCTTTCCTGGTACGTTGCCATGGCGCGAATGAACCGACTCAAGCATGGTGTGAAAAGCTCCTAACTTCAATCGCTGCATCTAGATACAGTTCAACGTAGAAGCCTACAATTGAGAGAATGGGGAAACAATTGTGGTGCATAACTCATACGGTGGAGCAGCAGTCACGCAGCTTTCAGAAATTCTCCTAGGACTTCAACCAGGGACGTTGTCGAATAGGCCACGATGCGACCACATGGCACCGGGTTGTATAAAAGCATCCAACCTTACGAGACTTGGGACACACATTACGATGGCTTTACCATTTAGATTTAATGTGTTATTAATGCGGGAAATACGATGGATTTCACATTTGGTCTAAGTTAAACCAGTATTTTGCTCAATGCCGTCTCGAAAACGATCTTGGTTTCACAGCATTCTTTAAAATTGCTTTCTGTAAAGTTAACGTTATTGTCTTGATATTAGCGTTTAAGAACACGCATATTGATGTCGCCAACATGCGTAAATCATATAAATATATTTTTCACTGGGTTAGTAACTCTGTTAATGTATCATGCACAATTTTCATGCATGCTCAGCTGAATACTTTAAACAAGAAATATATAGCGCGCGATGTCGTCACTGCTCGTAGGTTCTCGGATTTAGATTTTATTCGTATCGATGATTAATTGAAAACCAATTCCAGCAACAACAAAAAAGCACGGATTCGGTTGCATAAATAAGCAACCTCTTAACGTCGCTTTGTGCATCACGTTTTACTACATAATGAAAGCTGGTGAAATTTGCATAACTTTCATCCATTTTGTCCTTGAGAAAATGTGTTGTAACATTATGTGTTACGATGACGCACTGAACACTTTCTCACTCTTGTCCTCTTAGAGCTGGGTAACCGGTTTACGACGAGAAAACAAGAAAGGTCTCTTTTCCTAAGTATACATGTTCGCTCGATAACAACGATATGTTAAGCTTTTGCATACTCGTCAGGGAATTGTGATTGCCTTGGGACGACAGTCGGGACTCTTGTCCATGGGATACGGCGCTCGCCTAAAGTCGCTTGGAGGACGGGAGATGCGTTGTTCGAAGCTGCACAAATTCTCACTTGCGCCCTTAGGCAAAGTTCTTCAACTGCGTTGCCTCTCCTGCCGAGGGGGAAAACCAGTTACTGGGCGCGGGCAACGGCGACCGGGGGTGAAATTCCTCAAAATGAATTTCCTAGAAATGGGACTCAATAAAGATTATTTTAATCTTTAAGTGGCCCCATAACTTTGAGGTAAAAGTGCATTTTGATTGCTCATAAATGGAAGGAAATCTGCGATGCCGAAACAAACATCTTTACTAAGCCCTTGTTTTTGGATTTAACAGGATGTTTTGTTGTTCCACATAATAATTCCATATAAAAGACACCAAAAATTATAGAAAATGCGTTTGCACACGCACACATTAGCGCATGCACGCACGCTTACATACATGCACAAACGCGCACTCACACATACGAGCGCATGTATGCATGTCCACGCATGCAAACAAACGTATACAGGAGTGCGCATGCTCACATACTTGCCCACCTACTCAAAATAAACACAAATGCTGAAGATACGTCGTTGATTTTCTAATTATGTCTCTGTGGTCACTACGACGTATTCAGAGAAAAACACAACACAAGCTGAAACGATACCTGCAGTCCTCCTCCTCTGATCACAACTGTCCTAAAGTGATTCACAACTGTCCTAAAGTGATTCACAACTGTCCTAAAGTGATTCACAACTGGATCCACAAGAGTCCATCACACGAAATGGATTTTCACATCTGTATATATGTACCGCGTCACACGTTTTCATTAACTTGAAGCTGTATCCAGGAAATTCATTTCATTCACTTTGCACAGAATGACTCTACTCTAACTTGAAAGGTTTGTGGTCATTAAAGGTCTTTTGAGAAGAAAAAGTTAGCAGAATGCCATTCCCTTGATAAAGGAGAAATAGGTAAGCGGTACGCCCTCTCGTCTAAAGTGTCATTTTGGACTGCTTTGTGAAGGGAATCCGCGCGATAGAAAACGTAAACTTTTCCTGCAATTTGGGCAAACACGCCGGATTCTGCAAGATGGAATCATATATATTTTTCTTCTCTCTTTTAGAACGGCTGCCAGAAGGTTTTCACAAAAAACATATGCGTGCATATTATGTCATATTAGTAAGTTTCCGTCGTTTATGCCAGAGCCATAAAGTTTTGAAACTAAGTCCCTCTTTACATGCACATTATAAAGTGACCGTTGTTATACCAGGGTCAGAACTAGAAAAATATCATCCGTATGTAGAAAATAGTCATCGATATGCAAACGCACGGAAAGAACTACCAACGATGACGTCGGCAATCATTTGTGTTTATGTAGAATTGTGTCTGGCTAATTTTTGACGGGGTAGATTTCCTTTGCAAGCGTTCATGGAACACACTCATTTTCTTTTCCTCTTATTTGTTTTTGGCTACCATTCACCCTCGGAAGGAGTATCTCACAACAGGTGATTTTTGTACGAAGGTGAGTACTTAAAAAGATTAAACCCTCATGCAAGAGAATGGATGAATGAATGAATGAATGAATGAATGAATGAATGAATGAATGAATGAATGAATGAATGAATGAATGAAGGAAGGAAGGAAGGAAGGAAGGAAAGAATGAGTGAATATATATTGCTTAAGGGCCTATCAGGCTTATTTGGCTATGTAATGCATCAACGTTTGTTTACAAAAGTAACAGCTTATTACAAAGAAGGATGTACACATTTCTTGTCACATAAACATGCATATGTGTTTATGTACAATCACGGATAACAAATATCACAATAATTACATAATTGGTATGAAAACCTTTGTTCTAATATTACATTAGAAGCAAAAGAGGAAACCTCTATGGTGGCAATATGGCTTCTTAGTGGGACTTAGAAAATAGCCTCTGACAACAGGCATCCGAAGTCTGTTCGTATGGAGCGTTAATAAAGCAACGAATTAGTCATTGTGCACAGTGGGGAACAGGTGATCAAGGTCGGTGCAGTTACACAAGCACAGACATGTTGAACGTTTTCTTCTCGCACGGAAGGCTGTGGAATGAAGACATTTTCGATGAGACTTGAAATCTGGTGATTAAAATGGTAACTCGATCGATGGCTAGAGTGAAGTCGCCCTTTGTGAAAGCTAACCAGTGAGGTGTGTTACCAAAGCGAAACCTCTAATATTCATTTCATCCCTAGCTATCCCACTTAACTCTAAAAGGTTCTGCAGCGAAGAAAAAACACTTTATTTTGAGGTTGATTACGTCGAGTGCAGTTTTCTGAAATTGTCGACGACTAAAGTGAGATGTGCGTTTGCTTCGTCACCGTTGAATGCATATCCGACGTAGAAACAGCACGCAGATAATTGTGATCCTTTCTTTTGTGTTTTTCCCTTTGTTACATGCTCGTGTTCTCTTGTTTTCTTCTTCGCTGTCTTGTTTCTATCCAGACGTCATCATTTGTATCTGTCCCTTGGAACCGTCTTTTCCTCATCGTGCTTTTCCTTCGTATTGACCCCGTCTTCTTTTTGCCGCGCTTCATCTGCCTCCCTTTTCTTGAAACAGCCTCACTTCCCGTCTTTCCAGTCTTCACTTCACGTGTCCGGTTCATGTTTCGTCATAATCGTTCATCGCCTATCTTTTTTTCACGTTGCCTTTAGTTTCTAGCTCGTACTACATGGAAGTCTCTTCGTTATCTCTGTTTCCATCCGTTCTTTTTCCCTTCTCTTGCTTTCTATTGCAGAGAACAGTCTGCGCCTACCGCAATACAACCGGTCCGCTCCAAAGAAACAAATCTCTATCCCCACCACAGTCAACCTGACATGTAAATTCTGCATGGTTTTTTTCTGGCTAATCCGCCCACGCACTCGACTCCTGGCGCGGACTTCTTCACACGTGAATCTCCCAAATGCGCTCTTCATTTACAATCCTACAACCTTCTCTCTCTCTCTCTCTCTCTCTCTCTCTCTCTCTCTCTCTCCTGTTCTAGTTCCAACTTCTTCTCCTCCAAATCCCTTTTCTACTACCGCTGGGTTTGCGTCGACCGGAATGCATTCGCTCCATGCAACAGAATCACTTATCCCCGCTAATGAGATATCTAATCTTCGCTTCCCACGTCCAAAGGGGCCGCCATTACCGGAGACTATCTCGTCTCGACGACCGCCATGTTGGTGCGACAGAGCCTGGCTGTCTGCAGGCCCCAACGGAAAAGGCCCACCCCCAGGCGATGTGAGTCGTGGAGGTTTTGTTCGACAGTTGGCCCACCCCAGGTCCCGCTCGGCCACACCAATTACACATCATTACCATCCTGAATGCAGCCTATCGATCTGCCCATGCCTCCCCTCCTCTCTCCCTCTCTCCCCTGAGTCTCTGGGGACGGTGCCGAAGATGGACACGCCCACCTCATTAGCTGGCAGCGGGTACGGACTCCCAGCCAATCGAAAGGCTGGGATCGCCTCGAGCGCGTGCCGCGAAGATCAGAGCCGACCCAGGGTTCTGATTGGTCGGCTCGGGCGGATTTGGAGGAGTTCTGCAAGTCTTAGAGATGATATAAATGTACACGGGAGAAAATTTCATTAGTCACTTTAATTTTTTCAGAGTTTCTGCTCCGAGCAGCCTGGTGCTGCCACTGTCGAGACGGTCGCCCTGGCAGAGTATTTCAGTATGGCCGAGGAGCAGAGAGTAGGCGCCTCGGATGAGAGAGGTGAGAAGAGAAAGTGCGAGGACTATACCAGTCTCTACACCCTGGACCCAGGATCCGCACCCCACAACCACACCCCCACCCCTCGCTCCCTGGGTGATCCCACAGGTGAGTTTCAGCAATTCCCACCCGTTTCAGAACTCTCTAAACTACCCCTTTTAGCACCTCGACTATAGTGTTGCGACAGGGTCTTATCGGTCGAGAGAGAGTGGCTGAATTCTCTCTTATCCTCCAGAAATTTGCTTCCAAAGTTCGTTTTGGACGAACCTGAGCACGTGTCAGTAAAACGAATCTTGGCCGCAAAGACTGCTTGACTGGAAGCTAAACGGGACGTTACGAAGTTGATTACGTTTGTAGATAGAAAGGATGCGGCTAAGAGTGTTTGTCTGAGCTGAAATATTGGAAGATTTAGTCACGAGATATATATAAGAAAGCAACTTTGTAGCCGTTTTACCCTTTTTGGCACACTGCGCACGCCCGTTTGATTATGTGTCAATGTAGTTTCACGAGTAAAATATTCAGAGACTAAGTTTCGAAACAGAAGCTTCAACAACATGTCCAACGCGTCCTTTTAAAATGACGAAGTGTTTCATCGTACTTTTCCAACAAAAGCTTGGTTTATCTGTTCAACGGCTGAGACTACATATATACTAAAATTATAAGGGGAACTTTAATCCACAATCTTATGCCATCTTCCACTGAGGCGTTCAAAATTTCATCTGTTTCCGACATTCCGCATATTGACGAGATTGTGCTGAATCAAACTTTCATGGAAAACATTTAGACAAAAGTAGGTCCGATAAGATTCAATTAACGTTTCGTTTGCTTCACATTTTCCTATGTAAACAAAATTATTTTCATATCTGATCACTTGCTTTCCTAAGGGAATATTCCGACTCTAGAAACAGAATGCAGTTCAGTGCTTCTGCGATATATAAAGTATGAGACATCATTACAAATGTCTAATTTCAAAGCAGCGTCGCTTAGCAGCGATCGAAACTCACCAAACGCATTTTCATGTAGGCAATAAAGAATAACTTCATTTCGCAAATGCAACCTTTTCCACGGTTCAGGTGCGTTGGAGCTGTACGTTAGATACTAGGAGCGTCCTTGTCACTGGAAAAACCCTCATCACCAAATGTTCAGTGGAGAGAAAAACAGACTAGATAATTAAGCTAATAATGTCATCTTGTTTACGAGATCTGTGTCATCACTTTCGCATGCATATATATGTAGAAGTCAGTAAAGATGTTCTCATGCTGATAATCACATCTGAGTCAGATAACAAACGATTGGAGTGTTGTTGCTTGAATAATGCTCTTTGCAACGACAGCCACAAAATCGGCACACTGATGAAATCTCACGGTGAAAAAAATAATCATTAATGTTGTCAAGTATGCAGAAAACTACGTAAAAATGAGTTTTACACAGGCAAAAAAAGACACTGGGGCGTATGACTATAAGCTAATGAACTACAACACCATCATTCTGTAAGCCGGGACTTTGTTGAAAATATCACCTACGATTGCGCGCTCCAGGACAATTACCGCCGCTAAAAGCGCCATGTCTTCAGTTACCAATAATCAAGTTGAAAACGACACAGAATGACAACTGCTCTAGAAATCAGACACCTGCACACACAAATCAACACGCACACTCACGCACGCACACACACACACACACACACACACATACACACACACACACACACACATACACACACACATACACACACACACACACACACACACACACACACTATTTTAAAATCTAAAACTTGAGTGTGACTGCACTGCAAATCGAATCACTCCTGAAGCAATGCTCCTCTCTACCGCTTGTTTACTGCATGTGCTTTGCAAGCCCTCTCGATGACAATCAGCTCCATTAATCGGGTGTACGGTCAACCCATTCCCGCCACCCTAACCCCGACCCCACCCGGGCAAGCACAAATGAATGGTGATTGAAACAGGTGGGCATCCCGCCCACCCCCCTTCTGTCCACCCCAAACACAATCAGAGTCATTGCCATGGCGCCCTCTCGAGCGAGAATTGCGGACGTGAGGGAGAAAAACAGGGCAGGCGAGGGGGCGACACAAATACAATTGCTGTAATTGGTTTATTCAGTTACTTGTCGCCGCCTCACGTAATCAAGCCCCACCTACCTGATTCCTCTCGTTCCCCTCCTCCACCAACCGCAAATCTCTCGCAACCCCTACCCTACCTTATCTGGATCTCCTCTGCGCAGTCTTACACCTTTCTATTTCCCCTTACCCCACTTACCCCCCACTCCTCCCTCCCTCTGGCCACTAATGACTCTAACACAATCAAACTCTGCAAAATGATTCCATTTGCGAGGGCGTCTCTCTGCCCAGGGCAAAGCGAGGGTAGTGGAATTCGCCACCAAACCGAAGGACTGACAATCGCCACTCTGCATGCAAAGTCGTCTGGTCCGAAGAGATGCGATGGAGCAGACATTTGGCTGACAGGTACCAGGTATTGCCAGCGACAAAGACGTGTGTTTATGGATAGCTGTGAACAGGTAAGCGACGAAATACGCATAGTCTGTCTTCACTAACCGTGCTTGTAAAGTAAGTTGACTTCTGCAGATGATAAAGACATTTGAGGGGGAGTGCGCCATGCTGAATCATCCGGATTCCAGCTATGTTGACAAACGCCATAGTGATAAATATCTAGTCAGAAAGCCATGTCGTGGATGGGATATATTTCACACAGAACCACCATCTCAAGAACCGAGCCTCGTATTTCAAAAGATGCATTAATACAAAAGCGTGTGGGTCATGTAATAGCCAAAATTTGAATGCTTTCCCCCAAACAATTTGCGGAAAACCGGTATCGAATTACTTCTAGCAAATGGAAGATGAAGCGAATCGTCAATCCCGTCTAGCCATTTCAGTCAGAAAGATTATTTGACAGTGACAATGGCAACAAGATTATTCATGTGAGCCTGTGGCCATTATTAGTGAAATGCAGGAGACTACAGTAGGTACTAAAGAAACCTTAAGAACCACACATTATTCCCTTTAATTTACTCGCGTGTTTTCAACGCAAACAGCAGAGGCATGCCGCCACGACTGAAACGGTCAGGATCGTGCATGCATCTACAGGGTCGATCAGTGAAAATCCCGTTTCTGCTCAATTTGATAGGCATTCAAAGGGAGACATGTTTCTTTGTCTATTGATATACTGTCTGCTTCAATTCGCGATGTTTACCTGCTCTGCGCTCTCCGCAACAAACCAAGCTGGAAACCAAACGGGTATCTGAAATGTAAAATGAAAATTACTCAGATTCTGTCACTTGGGACAATAAAGGAAACTGCTTTCAGCAAGACAGGAGAAAGGAACGGGAGACCCTTTTAAAGGAAGGCCTCAACCAGTGGCTCTCTCACGATACATTTTAAGGCAAGTGAGTTGCGGTTTCTGGACGGAAAAAGCGCAAGCTTAACTGTGGCGATTTCATTGAAGATACGTTTTGGGCTGCCATGACTGCATCGCTGAGAATATAAAGGTACTTTGAACGCTGAATTTATGCACAAGACTGTTCATAATTGAAAAATAGTAAACTCTTTTATAGACAACCTTCCTAGCAATGAGTTAGTAATTCAGTATTTTAGTGTTTATTACTGCTTCTCTCGTTGTAGTGATTTGATGGCATGCGGTGGAGAAAATTTCGACTTACCTATACGAGTAAATCTGGTTTGATAACGTGCATTAAGGTTGTGAATGGAGAAATTACAGTTCTTCGTTCTGTACAAGACGTTATCTATACTGCCTGACAAAGAACCGTATGGTGAACGTGGAGCTTCGGTGTGTAGGCTTAGAAAATCTCTCTCCTGGCAGATTTCCGATTTACCGAACAATCAGAATCTTCATGATACGTTAAAAACTATTCGAATTGTCCCGCTTTTTGTATAATGTATATAGTATTTCTGTTCATGATTTGTTGTGCGTATTAGATAAGGAACTGTATTTTATCTTTGCAAATTTTAGAGGATCCTTAGTGTCACATTTGGTTTCTGTAGTAATATCCATCAAGACGAAGGAATATTAATGACAACGCAAAACAAAACAAAACCCAAACCTCCCAGGACAAAACGGTAATCTTTTCATATACCTCTTCGTTGTAATCAAAGAAAAACTTGCATTTATAAACACGCCCATATTCAGATCATACCTACATAACAATCATGTTTAGATTTTATGTTGGCTCTATAGTTCTCATTACCGAAACTCGAATAGATTTACAACCCTTCTAAGGAAGAATGTTTTCAAGATTATAAATAGGAATATTTCACAATGAGACCGAGCTGCAAGAAAATGGAATTCTTGCGACTAAACTAATGTGCAGAAATATCCAGAGTTTCTAATATTGAGAATAGTACGGCACTGCAGCACTCAACTGACGACGCTGTAATTTCCTTCCATCTGAGGAGTGGAATTTACAGCAGCAGATATCGTATACGTACACACTCGCACAGGGAAAACCGCTACGATCATAAATCTAAAAATTTTGCTTTATTTGAATCTCGTGTGTTTTATATATTATTAGGGAGCCGTTCCGTTCTCCGTCTGCTTTTTTGTTGCTTTTATTGTTGTTGCCTCTCTCTCTCTCCTTTTACCCTTTTCTTTCGCTCCATCTCTTTTTGTGCTTTTGAGGCGTTTATTTGACTATTCACCTGTCCGTCCATCCTTCCATGAGAACTTGTGCTTGCTTTTACTGCATTATGTGAGTGCGCGTGTACGTGTGTGCGTGTACGTGTGTGTGCGTGAATGTGTGAGTC
>JAWQFJ010020760.1:17500-27500 GCA_034096865.1 Theodoxus fluviatilis | reverse complement strand
TCAGTTCTTGTCATTGGACACTGCCCGTGTTGCCTCATTTTAGGCAGGTACAAAACGTTTGTGTTCACAGTCACAGCACGATCGTGTCACAATTGTACAAATATATCGCTCACCAACTGCACTAATTTTGAAACTATACACGTCATTTACATCTTGTTGGTGAATTCTTCCACGGTTATAACGATGGAATGTTCTGGTTAATTTTGTAATATGAAAAACAGCATTTCATGCTTTGCGTATGATCACATCAGTTTGGAAGACCTTTTGAAAAATATGTGCTTCATCGTCAGAACTGCTCATTACATGTATACATTTTTAATGAAAGCAGTACAGCACCACCCCCCCCCCCCGACCCCCACCCCACCCCCCAAAAAACCCCAAACAAACCTGCTTGCAAGTTTTGTCACCACGCAGGTTTCTATAGTGCTTTAAATGTCCATTCCGCACTTTAGACTCTGAATTTATCCTAAATTACAAATGAAAAATAAAAATCTAAGACTCTATTCAATACACTGTGTGAAAAAAAAGAGTATCGGATTGTCCTCATATCTAAGTGTAGCAATGCTCAGACCATCGTGACAACTTTTACTACATCCGCGAACAACGTGAATTTTTTGTTTCTCTCCATGGGAACTCAACGACGCCGAGACTGCCTGGAAAGAAAAGGAAAGAAATTATTTACGTCTGTGTCGGCGACTGCTTGACGCACTTAAAGGGGCAATTGCATTTGCTCGTCTCAGATCTCATTCAGGCCGACTGCCAGCTCCAAGTGGACGAGGACATGGTGACATTCGGCTGAGTTTGTTTGAAGTGACTCGGGTGCGCAGCTGCTAGTTGTTCGGGGACATATCTAAATATGTTTCCAGGCGAATTAGAGATTTGACGTTTTCTGATTCAGATATTGCGTTTGAAAATTGTCCATGCATTAATCCCCGACCCCCCAATCTCTCTCTCTCTCTCTCTCTCTCTCTCTCTCTCTCTCTCTCTCTCTCTCTCTCTCTCTCATTCATTCATTCATGTACCCGCCGCTAGAGGGCACACTTACCATCAATAGTAATGCACTGACGCATCTTTTCAGGTATGATTTTTTATGCTCTTCGGTCTGACCTCTAACAAACGAGTTTACGCTAATTTTGTTTCCATGACAATCCTTCAAACACCGTTGTTGAGGCCAGGGCCCTGACGTCGAAGCTCCCCCCGAAGCGAGGTTGCATTCTGCCTGACTGCCTTCTTGAATGCTGATTTCATACTCACTGCTCACGTGAACGATTTCGGAGTTAGGTACTTGAGAGATGGAGTGTATGTGTGTGTGTGTGTGTTTGTGTGTGTGTGTGTGTGTGTTTGTGTGTGTGTGTTTGTGTGTGTGTGTGCTTGTGTGTGTCTATGTGTGTGTATGTATGTGTGTGTATTGTGTATGCATGTGTTGTGTGCGTGCGTACTTGCGTGTGTGCGCGTGCGTGCGCGTGGTGGTGTGTGTGTGTGTGTGTGTGTGTGTGTGTGTGTGTGTGTGGTGTGTGTGTGTATTGTTTGTGTGCGTGTGCGCGCGTGTATGTGTGTGTGCGTGCATGTATGCGTGCGCATGTGTGTGTGCGTATGTGTGTGCGTGCGTGGATGCGCGCGCACGTGTGTTTGTGTGTGTATGTGTGTTTGTGCGTGCGTGCGTGCATGAGCAGATTTGTGTGGGAGCACGCTTGTGTGTGTGACTGTTCGCGCTCTTAAATGAGCATACGTATGATTATGAGCTTTTGGCTGCGTGCATGTGTGTATGTGTGTGTGTGTGCGCGCGCGTGTGCATGCTTGCGTGCGTATGTGTGTGTGTATGTGAGTGTGTGTGTGTGTGAGAGAGAGAGAGAGAGAGTGAAAGAGAAAGAGAGAGAGCGAGTGAAAGAGAGTGAAAGCGAGAGTGAAAGCAAGAGTGAAAAAGAGAGAGAGAGAGAGAGAGAGAGAGAGAGAGAGAGAGAGAGAGGCTGTATCTAAATGTGTGGTGGTGTGTGTGTGTGTGTGTGTGTGTGTGTGTGTGTGTGTGTGTGTGTGTGTGTGTGTGTGTGTGTGTGTGACTATCTGTGGGTGGATGTGCATGTGCGTATGTAGACATTTCGTTATACTCAGGAAAGCATTTGAGTATCGTGGCAATATGAATATGATGTGTCAGAGAATGAGTGCAAAACAATAACGATTTCACTTCATTTGCCTTTCATAAAACACACACACGCACGCGCGCACACGCATATACAAACACACGTGCACGCATGGACGCACGTGTACCCATGCATGTATATTCACACACATGAGAACTCCTGAAAACACGCATGCACAGTAATTCATTTACATCTTTTCCCCATGTGATTTGAAACGTGTGATGCGTTAACCACGCAAGCAATTTATACATCGCGCTACCACACTTCCCCTGTATAATATGCTTCCCTACACAAATGCGTCTTTCACATTCACTTACATAATATGAAGAGACCTACAAGCAAACGCACTGGCTTTCGCGCACACAAAGATATTCGCATTGCGTGCGCATGTACGCGCGCTCACGCAAACGCGTAGGCACCCAAGCACGCACACAAACATATTATCATGCATGTCGAATTGCATACGGCGTTTCACATCGAAGCAGATACGTATATTTCCATGGCGGCTCTTTTCAACCGCCATCGACTAGTTCAACTCTTGGTTACGAGCTAAACGTCACACTCACAGTCATCTTTGTCCGCGTTTCATGGGATATATTGCGCCTATAGCACGCTGTGTTCTGTTTAATGTTTTGAGTGCTTAAACGCGAGTAGACAGCATGTGATCATGTGTGAGCCTTAAATGTTTAGTGATTGGTCGAACACATGAAGGTCTGGATTTTTAAAAATTGTTGTTGTTTCATTTTTACGTTGTAAACGTCTACATAGCAAGGGGTTTTTTTCTCTCCAAATTTTACTTTAAACATTATTTTGAAGGCATAATGCCGGGAAAGGAGGTATTCACTATAATTGAAACCAATGACAGGTCACATGCGTTCTTCTCAGCATTGTGGAACTGATCCCGTATTACATTATATGATTGCTAAAATTTACTGTGCGTGGCAGAAAGACAGGTTTTTTAAACTTCTGGAACCTTATCGAAATATGAATTTTTACATCGTGTGTTAATCTCATTATATGAATTTGTTACTTCAGTCCTGGTCACAAATAGTATTGCGAATTACTATGATATAACGCTCCACGCAATAGTGAATTTTACCAGCAATACTCTGAAGGGACTCCGATAAGGTGAGCTCTCCTAAAAGGAGCCGAAGAGAAACACAGCAGACACAACAGTAAAATTATGCTGGTGACGGATTTAGCTGATCTGTCTTGACTGAAATTAGAGGGGAATTGCCGCTATTTTCATAGTTTTTCTTAGAATGAATACCAGTGATCAATCCTCACTTTAAATCTGTTGGTTGGAAAAACCGTTCACACCACACAAGGCTTTGCAACGATAAGAACTGGATTGTTTGTTTTGTTTTGTTTTTTATATTACTATGCACAGGTAAATACTAAAATTACAGTCGTGATCGACTTTGAATAATGCAGCATTGATCAAACAGGAAAATTAATATACTCGCGGGCTAATAAATAAAATGATGCTCTTGCTATGGTAGTAAATCAATGAAAAGCTGATAGTACGAAAAGTGTACCGTGGATTTCATGAAAGCACTCAATCTGGTTTCTGAGGAAACCGTAATGCAAGAAAGAACCAAAAAGGAAACAAACCACTTTTAAGCAAACGAATTTCAACAATATGAGATCATTCAGGACAAGATTTTATTTTGAATTTTGAAACAAACATGTCCGATAATGTGTTCTTAGTTGTCATGGAAACAGCTCAGAATCAACATAGCTGTGAACATGGGAAATTGTTCTGTAGTCCATAATCATGTGAGAGCTCTCTTCTACAAGCTATGAGCTAATGTGTAGATACATTCTTTTCTGTTTATTTGAAAACCCACCAGTTCATTATCGAAACATGTTCGCGCGAGAGTGCGTGTGCGGGTGTTCTTGGTAGTACGCCAAAGATGGAGTGAGTGCAACAGCACAACTTTAACAATCCTGTGTGAGTGTGTGTGCATGTATATTTTGCACGTGCAGGCATGCTCAAATATGTTTATGAATGTGTGTATGTGTGCGTACATGCATGTTTACGTGTATGTCCATGTATATGTGTATGCGAGTATGAGTGTGCATGTCTGCATATATACAGACGCATGTTTAAATGGATACTCATATGTGTTGAAATGTGTGCGTTTGAGTAAATACATGTATGTGCGCGTGTTCATAACTGCACGTGTGTGTGTGTGGTTGTGTGTGAGTGTATGTGTGTGTGTGTGTGTGTGTGTTTTACATGTATGCATGCGCGTGCATACATGTGAGTGAGCGCGTTTGTTAGTGCGTGAATGCATGTGTGTGTGCTTTTTACGAATCGAGGTGGAAGATGCGGTGGGCATTTTCTTACCTGCAACACACAGGGGGTTGACAAATGTGGGGTAGAAAGGCAACCCTTTTTTTCGAGATGATCTGTAGTCGATGATGCAACAGGACACATCTTTAAACGTACATAGTATTGGGGAACATGACGTTCTCATAATGGTCGCTGCTAACAATTACTCTTACGTATTACAGAAACGTCACAGAACCATTTTAACACTAAGTAGATTTTTTAACGCAATTGTTCAGCATGGAATATTGGGATTGCAGAGGATGGCAAGCCAATAGAAAGAGCTGTGGTCTCACAAGGAGAAGCTGTGAAAGTAACAGGCGTGGCCTGGTCATTTTCTCTCCAAGGAGTTGATATGGTATTGGAGTGATTATACATAGAGGTCCGATTACAAGGGGGTAGAAGTGTGTGGTTTGAGCCCCCGTCAATGGCTAAAAATACATACAATGAAAGAAGCAGCTTTACTTCTCCTTCACCTCTTCTGGCCGTCAATAGATATCGTTGGTGTACATTCTTAACCTTGAAGATTCGACCAGAAAAACAATGCGAAGAATATTTTATGGAAGCGGACCACCAGTAATAAAGTATTTTCAGAACGATGACGATATGCTCCGAGAAGAAATGTATGGACTTTTTTCTCTGAACGTACCATGCTACTACTAAAACCTAGAAGGTTTCCTGAACACGGAGGCGGTTGTGGTGATGGCGGTAGTAGATGGCCCCGAGGGCAGCGGCGTCGACGGTGGTGGCACAACGGAGGCGGTTTCCCCAGGACTTTGGACATGCAATTCAAAGCGCCCCAAAGGGCACTTCCGGTCTTTTTTAATAACTGTGATCGCTGTAATCATATGCAGCATCCCAGCAGTCACCTCTTGCAATAAATCCGTTTCCCAAACCAGACGGCTGCATTTTCGTCCCAATGTTGATACCGACGCCTGCAAGATTGCAGCGATTACTTTCAAATAATACCGGGGACGCTCTCCAGGTGGCTTTTGACTGCATGTCCAATGTCTGGAAAACCCGCCTCTGTTGGACTTTCTCTTGGTCGCAGTGCTGAAGCGAAGTGTATCACAATTTTATTTCACAATTCTTTCAAATCCGTTGTCTGGCACATTCGGTCGAGGAATGATTCGACAATTGGTCGCTGGCACCGTGCTGGTGTTTTCTAGCAATGGGCTTCAATTGATGCGTGATTATTTTGTTTTGCTTTGTTGTTTTTATGTATCATGGATATAGCTGACCTTTTTTTCTTGTCAAAGTCGCTGATTCACAGCCTTTTTAATGACGTGTGTATCGTACTCTGTCTGTTTGATAGAAAATATTTAATGGGTATGGCATTCCAGACAATGTCGTTGCTTTACCGGGGTCGTAGCCAACAGCGAGACTGAACACCATGGAAGGTAGACGTTTCTGCTGCAGGTAGCAAGAGTTGTTGACTCCACATGACAAATTATTTTGAAATGAGGGGCGTATTTGTTGACCTTTGAAGTGAATGAAAGAGTATGACATGCTTATAGCTGATATATTCAGAATAATCTGTTTTCGAATTGAGCAACGAAAATGTTTGAAGGAAAATATATCATTTACCAATATATGGAAGCCATGCGTCAGAGAAGGTCACACAATAAAAGATGCAAAGGTAAAGGAGACTATTTTGGCAAATTTGTCGCCAGAAAAAAGCGCTTATCTGTACAACTTGCGACGTTGCTGCGGTGCATCTACAAATGCATCTATGTCGTTGTGAAGAAACAGGAAATATAGATAGGACGGTTCTTAAAGCGGCTGAACATTTGTTCATTGATGCGTGCAGCCTAAATAATTCTACCTTTCCAAAGAATTCACATGACCGACGTTTACGACAGAGCAAAGTTTCAGGGATTATCCCTGATTGAGTGGAACCATAGATATCAGACTCTTTGCTATACGTCTAGGTGTGGATGAGTAAAACCCTTGGCTTTGGAGACGGCTAATGAAAGCATTCTCCAAATCTGTAGGTGAGTCGACAAGAAGAGCAAAAATGCATGGCAAATTTCGGAAGTGCATGATAATAAATCCCTACACAATTTATTTCGATGCCTTGTTTGTAATTACTATTCCAAATGTATGTCGCCAAGCAAAACAGAGCATGAGTTTTTCCCCTCATGAAAGTCATTTTCCGAGGAAGCTTCCCGGCCAGCACTTACTAGTCTTGCATTGTTTTCTGTCCGTCAACATCCAGTGATATCTGCTTCTGGGTAATACGTGCAGATAGCTATTACCATATCGCTGAACATAACTATCACACCATTTAACACTAGAAAGGGAAGCACGACTTAACTGTACAATTGTTGGAAGTGTACTCATTATTTTCAGAAAGATATTCTTGCGAAAATGTTACATTTATTTCTCAGTGGTCTTTGCCATAAAATCAATAATGTAATGGTAAACTCACCTTTGTATTTTTTTTTACTGACACCTATGTGCAGTATATCGAAGCGTGCACTCGCATGTGCGTCCCATGAGCGTGCACACATTTATTTGCAAACATGCAGGCGCACGCTGACGCGCGCATACACGCATGCACGGACAACCACACGCGCAACTGTGAATGTTATTTCAATATGGATGTGATTTGTATGGCCATTAAGAAGGCATTTAGATGCTTATGATATATATATTCCACTTTGTACATAAAACTACGCGAAGTTTATTCTGCTGTTTCCCTGTTCCGCTGAAAAGAGTAAGGTTTTGTTACTAAAGGAATCCCTCCAATGAGTGACTCATACATGTAAATCCAAAACACTAATAGATAGATATTCCACAAATGACATTTAAACTCAAAACCTCATTATCAAGATTTAGATTTTTACATCAAGTATTTTAATTTGGCACACGATGATTGACCAAACGATCACGTTTCTGAATTTACTTTATGGAAAACGTACCTGCCCTTAATGGGCGGTATCTTGAGTTGATCTTTAACATACATGTACGAAATTAACAAATAACAAACGTTGGCTAACTAAAACCATACATGATCTGTATTAGTTACTATACTTAAGTAATATTTCATACCACATGCCAAGCATTACTTCGAAATCACGTAATACAATTTAAACATTCGGTCTTCACGGTTTTATTATTTTTAGGCACCATAAGATGAAACTTAAAATCACCCTTGTTTACTTCTGCTTCTTTGCATATTATTTTCTCCGTAAGTGTAATCGAAGCAGATAACCCCGGTTGGCGTTACGGGTTTAAAGCAGCACGGGTTGCGCAACTCCTCGAGCGGTGGTTTTAGAACGGTGTTGATCACATGATTCTCACGTGGCTGGCATGTGACCGCCACGCGCAACTTAACCCTAGAAGGGGTTGGGGTCATCTGCCTCTGGCTCTGTTGACAGAGCGGGACTTGGGTATTACAGGAAGGGGCGTGTCCGTTCGCAACCCCACTGGACAAATTGGCCGCCATGTTGCGCAGTGAAGCGAGATCAAAGGTCGCGGAGAGCATCTGTTGTCACCCAAGTGACACGGTTCACGCTTCTTCCTGGCAGACGCCATCTTGCCTCCGCTAAAGAGGGCATGCGCAATTGGCTGTCCTGCTGTGAGGTGTCATCCCTTCTCTCGTCTCTCCTTGACACAGAGAGAGAGAGAGAGAGAGAGAGAGAGAGAGAGAGAGAGAGAGAGACAGAGAGAGAGAGAGAGATTGATTGATTGATTCTTTATTTATCAAGGAAGAAATTTTGGGCATTTCTGCCTATCTTACAAATTGTCATTGCTCATAAAGAAATGAAAACAGGGATAGATAAGAAAAAATACACAGTAGCTAATCTATGTACAACAGTTGGTAAGGTATATGAAGAATATGATCAACAATGACAAAGATTTTAGTAGATGCCTTTGACAACTGTCAGCTCAGTGAGTCTGCAAGTTCAAGCAAATACGTGTCATATGTACAGGCGACAGCAGTGAGATTATCTGAATAGATAATCACGTATGGATGCTTTAAAAGACTTCATGGAAGTATTGTTCCTTAGGTGCATGGGAATGTATTCCATATCATAACACCTGAATATGTAATACTGCCTTTGAAAATGTCTACTCTAGGTTGTGGTAGAATGAAAGTGTTGCGAGATAGTGAATGGCTTGTTTGGGGACGAATGAAGAGATCAGTAAGATACTTCGGTGCTCGCGAATGAGCAATTTTGTGCCTAAGGATGCATTTATTGAGGACGAGGTGTTTTTGGAAGGGTAGTAAGCCAAGATTTGTGATCTTTTATAATAATAATAATACAGATTACTTGTACGCACATACCTTCCCTAATAGGCAAGCTCATGGCGTTTACAATGAAAAGTCCACACTCATACAAAGCATTCCAACACTCGCACACTGTACATTTGAAATAAAAGAAGAGTTAAATACAATGCAATTAATTAACATAGCAGGCAATAAACAAAACACGAAACATAAAAGAGGCGCCTTGTGAAGCACCGCACTGCTCGTTAGGAAAGACTGACCGGAACAGGTGTGTCTTAAGGGAGGTTTTGAACTGGGACATGGAATCAGAGTGACGGACAGGGAAAGGAAGGCTATTCCACGTTACAGGGCCGATGTAAGAAAAAGCTCGCTGTCCTTGGGTTTTCTTTTTGCGACGGGGGACATTTAACGTTTTGGTGTCTGCAGCTGAACGGTTATTTCTAGCGGGAGTGTAGACAGTGAGAATTTCTTTGAGTGCGTGTGGTGCAGTTGGATTGAAGAAGTTGAAACACATAGTGGCTAGCTTATACTCTATCCTCTGAGCGACGGGGAGCCAATGCAGTGCACGAAGGAGTTTGGATGTGGGAGTTCTCTTGGGACATCTAAAAACTAATATAACAGCAGTGTTTTGGACTTTTTGCAGTTTGTTTAGCAGTGTCAGGAATGCCGGCAAGAGGAGATTTTCCATAATCAAGACGGGACAGAACATGGGAAGTGACAAGGGTTTGAGTGGCCTGTTGTGAAAGATAGTGACGAATAGTGCTAATTTTCCTTAACTCGTAGTAAGCTAACTGGCAAACTTTGTTCACATGAACTTTCATAGAAAGATCATCATCGAACATGACACCTAAGTTTCTAACATACTTTGAGAATTCTATCTCACTCTGACCTATGGTTAGTTTCAGGGCCTGATCGAATTCGCCTCTACCGCCAATCAGGAGAGCTTCGGTCTTTGAATCATTAAGTTTGAGTTTGTAGACAATGTTGAGTCGGAAATAATAAGCTTGGCAGCTCGACTGTACAGTGATTTTATCTTGTTCAAGTGTTCTGCCATGGAACCATCCCATAGAATAGATGCAAAATTAATATGGGAATTTATGTGTGCGTGAAAAAACATTGCGCATGCATCGGTGTTGACAAAATGTCTCAGTTTAGAGAGGAGGAAAATGTTCTTAGCAATAGTATTGCATAAGGAATTGACATGTTGTTCCCAAGTTAGTTGTTCATCAACAATTATGCCTAGCACTCTGTGTTCTGAGACTTGCTCAATGATTTCATTTTCTAGCATAA
>JAWQFJ010020760.1:0-10000 GCA_034096865.1 Theodoxus fluviatilis | reverse complement strand
GATGCAATTGTCTATTTCATCAGAACTGAAGGGACAGTAGGGAGACATTTACAGTTGTCTGTGAAATTGGCCGAGACCCTGATGTTGGTGGGCTCGACACAAGTCTCAGAACGAAAACGTGGAATAGAGCCAAGACGCTTACCTCGTAGTCTGTTATCCAAACCAAACTGCGTCTGGCCGATGAAGCTGTGGAGACATCGAAAGACGACGAAAAGAATAAATAAAGATAGTTTCAGAACGGCTCAGCAGACAATATGTGCTAAGTTAGATCAGAAGGCTAGCACCTACATCTGGAGTTCATGTAAACATGACCACCTCTTAGTTTTTCATGACTTACTATCACCACAGGATGAAAACTGTTATTAGAAGTGTAGGTAAGACACCTGTCCAAGGCATTCCAACGGCGTAGGGAATCACTTGGGCTGTGATAATGAGAATTCATGAAAGTAATGTCATGTCATGTCATGCCATGTAATGCAGTGTAATAGAATGTAGTGAGTTGATATAGACAATGAGAAGTAATTTGTTTTTTGGAAAGGGCCGAATGCCTGACAACAATGATTTCGCATCGTATCTACCGCTTTGAGCTAGCCCGTCCAATGTTCAACCGCCACAAAACATCGACAAGTGTCACAAGTCTGAAAAAATAATTTAAATAAAACATGTTTGCCGATAAACTCATTTCCTCGTGGGGGTTTTATTCCGAGGAAAGGATTATTCAGATGTTAAGATAAAAACCAGCTGATTAGGATTAGACTAAGATAGGAAGGAAAAAACAGGATCCAAAGAGACAGAAAATCCTGACTTCAGCATGAAGCCTTCCTGTGCATTTGTCATGTCTAGTATTTCGCCATGACGAAGCAAGGAAATCAGGCCAATAAAGCAGATGAGGTCTACAGAAAAGTCTCCTATGTGCATATGCACATGCAAATATTAAACAGTGCATGTGTGCGCGTGTGTGTGTGCGTGTGTGTGCGTGTGTGTGTGTGTGCGTGAGTGTGTGTGTATGTGCGTGCGTGCGTGCGTGTGTGTGTGTGTGTGTGTGTGTGTGTGTGTGTGTGTAAAAAGTGTGTGTGTGTGTGTAAAGGTGTCGGGGTTGAACGACTATATGAGGAGGAAATATATGCTAAGGGCTCCCTGTAAAAATATAGACATAAAGGGTAAACGTCAAAGCATACATATACATGTACAGTAGATATGTATAACTGTTCCAGGGAACCAATCTCAAAGTATCAATACTCAATGAACGAACGAATGAATGAATGAATGTTTAAATGAATGAATGGATGGATGGATGGATGGATGGATGGATGGATGAATGGATGGGTGGATGGGTGGATGATGGATGGATGGATGGATGGATGGATGGATGAATGAATGAATGGAGATTTACGGCCTATCAGCCTTTCTAGGCTATGTAAGGCCATTCATCGCGAAATCCATGCAACTGTTAAGAGTAAGCGCCTCGTCTACGATGTCCTTAATTATTCGTTTCTCACGAATCATGTAGGGAGACATTGTGGGTCTATTCTTTCCCCAACCCACAGGGGGTTATCAGGACACAAGAATTATGCAATCCAATGATGTAAACTGAAGCAACATTATTCGATAAATGAGTTTCGTGCGCATATGAAATAAGAGAAAACGCTTTTGTTATGTGTACATCTTCGTGGTTAGAAACATAGCCTCATTGGAAAGTGAACATTCTGCTAATAGGAGCATTTCGTGTTTTGCTCGTGACCTGAAGAAAAAAACAATGCGTGAAAAGCCATATCACACGGAAATCATGTAACATACAGACATTAATTCTTCGTCTCATAGTAAATTAAGCGCATCTGCAGCAACAACTGACGATTCTGGACAAACCGAGTTCTGCTTCATGGCGACAAGGAGTACAAGTTCCTAAAACAAACTAAACGCGCAACCCGAGATACTGAAATGTAGTTTACAATAACGTTTTACATTGACCACACAAACCCGTAACTTCGTCACACGTAAAACACGACACTGCCCTCAATCCCTTGTCATACATGTAAGTAACTTCGCTTTCTCTCTCCTCCCCCCCCAACGCAGGTCAGGAGGGGGCCTTCAAGAAGCTGAAGCCTGATGGGGGGAGTGGTTCGGGGCTGTCCATGTCCTCTCCCCCCTCGGCCTCTCCGGCCAGCTCGGGCCACAACCCTGCGGCAGCTGCCTGCCCGACCCCCGCGCGGCGTCGCCATCGCACCACCTTCACTCAGGAACAGCTCAGGGAGCTGGAGGCGGCCTTCGCCAAGTCCCACTACCCTGACATCTACTGCAGGGAGGAACTGGCCCGCATCACCAAGCTCAACGAAGCCAGGATACAGGTGAAGGAGAGAAGGAGAGAGTGAGAGAGATGGAAGGAAGAAAGAGAGAGAGAGATGAATGAAAAGTCAGGTAAATGAAAGAATAAGTGCATGAATGAATATATAAATGGCTGGATGAAAATGGGAAGAAAATCAATTAACGCCTGTTAAAATTATATATGAATTAACAAGCAATACACATATGCACATGCGCTCGTGCACACACACAGAGACATACACACACAAACACACACACATGCACACACACGCACACAAACACACACATGCACACGCACGCACGCACGCACGCGCGTGCATGCACACACAGATGCAGACATGTGCGTGCGCAAGCGCACACGCACACGTGCACACACACACACACACACACACACACACACGCTAAAACACATACACACACACACACACACACACACACACACACACACACACAAACACACACACAAACACGCATAGTAAATGCAAAGTAAATATGAATACAAATGGGAAGAAACAAACAAACACATTACTTCAGCCAATTATACGATATATGTATTTATATTCTGCCTCCCCGACCCAAGATATTATTGTATATCCCAAACACCAACTGGACACCATTCATGCACAAGAATGAACACATGTATAGTGTGACGTATGCAGCCCACAAGTAACTGCACATTTTGATTGTCGTGAATCGCTAAGCACGCGCGCCGGTACGATTTTCGGCATGGTATGGTTCACGAAGTAACACGCGTCAATCCATGCATGCTCTCGAGTACACACGCCGCTGTAGACACATGCACAAGTTTCGGGCGTGCACGTCTACACGAATAAGCGCGGGTGCAAGCGCGCATACACACAGACACGCCCGCACTCACGCGCATGCACCCGCAAACACACAAACAGAAACATACACGCGCGTGCAAACACACAGATGTACGTACAGTCATACACGTGCACACACACACACACACACACACACACACACACACACACGCCCGCTCGTGCTGCTGCTGCTCTCTCTCTCTCTCTCTCTCTCTCTCTCTCTCTCTCTCTCTCTCTCTCTCTCCAGGTGTTATGATAGGGAATAAACTCCCATTGCACCTAAGAAACAATAATTCCATGAAGTCTTTTAAAGCATCCATACGTGATTATCTATTCAGATGATCTCACTGCTGTCGCCTTTACATATGACCCGTATTAGCTTGAACTTGAAGACTCACTGAGCTGACAGTTGTCAAAGGCATCTACTAAAATCTTTGTCATTGTTGATCATATTCTTCATATATCTTACAAACTGTTGTACATAGATTAGCTACTGTGTATTTTTTCATATCTATCCCTGTTTTCATTTCTTTAAGAGCAAAGACAATTTGTAAGAAAGGCAGAAATGCCTAAAATTTCATCCTTGATAAATAAAGAATCAATCTCTCTCCCTCTCTCTCTCTCTCTCTCTCTCTCTCTCTCTCTCTCTCTCTCTCTCTCTCTTTCTCTCCCTCTCTCCCTCTCTCTCTCTCTCTCTCTCTCTCACACACACACACACACACACACACACACACACACAAATATACACGCCCGCGCGCGCCCGCACACACACACACGTGCGCACTTCGCGTAACCACTTACGCACATGCTCGCACACTTATGCGAGCCCGCAAACACGCACATACACGTAAGCTCACACACACATACACGCACATGCACACACATACACGAGTACATGTACATATGCTCGCGAGTGCGCGCGTATACCCCCCCCCCACACACACACACACACACACGTATGCACATACACACGCAGGCACGCATCCACGCACAAACGCACCCACGCACGCACACGCACACGCACGCATGCACACGCATTCACACACACACACACACACACACGCACACACACACAAACGCACGCACGCACGCACGCCGACAGCCTCTAAGTCACGTGCTCACCCTTCACAAGCACGTGTGAAGAAGCAATCAAGAGAGCAAGGCGTATCTCGTGAACATCTGATCTCTTCAACAACCGCAGCCGTGCGGCCACGCTCATGAAATTACCCGCCCATATTTTCCCGCCCTAATTCGCAGAATCGCTACTAGAGGGCTAGTCCCAGCCACGTGACGCACGCGCCGACTGCGAGAACAAAACAAGAAAAGCCGCGACTTTTGGCAGGATTAAGGCATATGGGCGTGGCAGACCCGTCTCGCCTACGACGTGATAGCTCGAGGCTCTGCGAGATTTGCAGTTCGACTCTGAATCTTTTTTCCTATCATTTTCTGAAATCCCAAGAGAGAATTTTTATTTATTTTTTAATATAACAAATATGATTTTTTAGTTTCAGTCGGAAAAACATTATGTAGTGAAAACGATGAGAGAAAAGATATATTTACCGAGTGATATATTGCAAATGAAAAGCTATATCTTTTACGACGCTTTGCTTTGGAATTAAATCATGAACGCGAACGAATATGCCTCTTTTAGGATTTACCGTTATTATATTCAAATAACATTTCCCACTCGATACGCGCGGGGATAAGGGGGAAGGGGGGGGGGGGGGGGGGGGGGGGGGGCGGGATACGTAGCCGGTGTCCAGGATAGAGGTTTTATCAAGTACATCATCTGGTACTTGCGCTTCTCTGTTCATTTCACGAATATAGGCCGACAACTCTTCCAGCAAACCGATTGAAGCAAAGCAAAGTTATGACTCGCTGTGACTAAAACACAGAGACAGGCGCGTCTGCGAAATGTTGAATGCTAGCGAGTGGGGAGATGCTCACAACAAACCGATCCAAGCAAATCACGGACATCGAAGTGGCGACTTGCTGTGCCTTTAATGAAAAGTAGGGACGGGCATGTCTGCCGAATATAGGATGCCAGGGAGTGGGGTGAGGGGAAAACTGGGAGTGAAGATTTCGCTCAACAACCCCGGTATTAAACCGTTGCCTCTCGAGTGAGGCATCTCTCGACATGCTCCTCTCGTCTCCTCGGCCTCCAGCCTCCTGGCTCCCGAAGCGGGCGAGAGAGGAGACAAGGAGGAGCGAAAGAAGAGGGAGGACCGAGGATTTCTGGAATTGGACGACAGATGTGGACTCGGGTGGTGGTCGGGCTCGAGAAAGTGGGGACCCCGCTCCTTCCACAATGCCCTAAGGCCGGTCTCCGTCTCCGCCCCTCCCCTCCCCCTCCCTCTCCTAAATCGCCCCTCAAATTAGGCCCACGCGTCGGGCGCGTGAGACCACGGGGGGTGACGGGTGTTGGAATGGAGGAAGGGGCGGGAGGGATAGAAAGTGGTACAAATGGCGGGTGGAAGGATTATTCCGTCTTCGAGATGATTTTCTCCTCTGTATGTGTGTGTGTGTGCACGCGTGCGCGTGCGCGTGCGTGCATGTATGTGAGTGCATGCATGCGTACATCAGTCAATCAGTTTGTGTTTCTGTGTGTTTTTTCTACATGTTTCGTGTGTGTGTGCGCGCGCTTATGTGTGTGTGTGTGTGTGTGTGTGTGTGTGTGTGTGTGTGTGTGTGTGAATGAGTGAATATGTGCGTTTTTGTGTGTTTGACTATGTGTCTGCATATCTATTCTGCGCGCGCGCGCGCGCGCGTGTGTATGTGTGTGCGTGTGCGTGTGTGTGTTTGTGTACCTGTATGTCTGTATGTGCGTGCGTGTGTGTGTCGGTCCGTCTGTCTGCCTGTTCCTCTGTCCGTCCGTCCGTCTGGCTGGCTGGCTGGCTGGCTGGCTGGCTGGTTGGCTGGCTGTCTCAAGAGTAAACCCACACAATCTCTCCGAAGAACAACATACGGCTGGTGTCATTAGCTGCGACCATGAGCCTAACAGCATCGTTCGAATATACATGTATAAGAAGTTGAAACGGGGGATGGGTGTTGGAAGGTAGGTGGGTGGGTGGGCGTTGGAGGGAGGGAAGAAAAGGAGAGAGAGAGAGAGAGAGAGAGAGAGAGAGAGAGAGAGAGAGAGAGAGAGAGAGAGAGAGAGAGAGGAGGGAACACAATGAGATGGAGGAGGAGAGGCGTGCTATCTTCCCTCGTCTGTGAGGGCTCTTAGGATTCCAGTCTTGAGGAATCAAGAGTCTCGCCCGGCCGTGAGCTAGAGACGCGGATCAAGTGGATTTGGCAGGTGGAGGCAGGCGGACAGAGAATGGAGACAGTGAGGCTCTGGCCCTGAGTCATTGGGTACGGACTGGCCGTGAACACGTGCACTCAGAAGCGCCTCCAGATGCATTGACACCTACGACACAGCCCATACATCGTGCAGACACACTTAAAGGCCCATGGAAAACCACGATCCACCCAGAACACAAGTACCGTGACACATATAAAGGCGTGTCGACTCTTATGACACAGCCAAAACACCATGCAGAAAAACTTAAAGGCGCATAGACTCATAAGATCCACGCAGAACAGAAGCACTGTGACACGCTTAAAGGTGAATCGACATCTACGACACAACCAAATAGAAGAACGTAGGAACACTAAGAGGTGCATGGACAGCTAGGACCCACCTAGAACTTAAGCACAGTGACACGCGAAAAGGCAAATCGACATATACAGCACAGCTAATACGTCATGCACAGACACTTAAATGTCGCATGGACACCTACAACCCAGCCAGAACACAAGCATGGTGACATACTTAAAGGCGCGTCAACACCTCCGACACAGTCACAATGGGAGCGAGCAGAAACATTTAAAGGTGCACCCAGCCAGGACACAAGCATGCAGAGACACATGAAGACACAGTTACACCTATGACACAGTCAAAACACAGACACGCAGAAAGACGTGATTACACGTCGACACTTTTCACGTTTCAAAAATACGTACAGACAGAAACGTTTTAAAAGGCAATACTTAGTCGTCACGAAAGAGAAACCCTTGCGATTATGAAAATCATTTTCATTGAGACTATCTTTGAAAACAGTGCATGAATGAAAACCGTCGATTTAGACGAAAAATTTAGGTACGTCGATTGATTTCTAGCACAACCTGTGAGGGGAGAAGGGTTAGCAGAGCTTGCTCAAGCTCCAAGCGACTGCATGACTTGCACAAATTCGCAATGCGTTTTAGGCTGTCTGTGCCTAGGTAGCACTATCCTTGTGTAATTTTGGTGCTTCTGGTATTTTTACAACATTTTTGTCTCAACTTTTGGAGTCCATGTACACCCGAGCTCCGGCAGCAGCACTGACATGAAAATTAATGTCGCAACACTAGATTGGGGTCCACACAGAAAATTTGTAACAATTGCAACAATTCTGCATGCCACTAGCTTCCACTCATCATTCTGCGAGACTACTCGGAACCATAGATAGATAAAAGCAAAGAGGCTAATTTAACACTTCTGGAGCAAAACAGCGATGCAAATATATTCAGACTGCATATCTTGTTTGAAATGGAATTTTTTTTCTCTTTGTTGTTGTTGTTGTTGTTGTTAAGAAAACATAAAACTGTGTTTCAAGCTCCTGAGCGCGCTTTTGGCAATGAAGGAGAAGAGATGAAGTGACGTTTATAGTTTGAAGTAGTACGTTCAAAGTATGTATGTATATATGTATGTATTTTCATTTTTACTGCGCCATTATCACGATAAACATGCTCATGGCGCGACAAGACGAAATAAAAAAGTTTTGAGGCCAGTTTTAAATGCGGCCAAGGATGGACTAACCCTCAGACCCTCAGGAAGTTGGTTCCAGAGTTTCGGTCCAACAACGCTGAAGGAGCGGTCACCGAAGCTCCGTAACCTTGTTTGTGGGACAATCAATAGTCTTCTTTTTGAGGAACGGAGATTCCTTGTGGGGTTGTGAGGTCTAAGGAGTTCTCCGAGCTAGGTTGGGGCTTCACCAGTTTCACACTTAAACACGATGGAGAGGGTCTTAAATTCCACCCGTTGGTGAACTGGAAGCCAATGAAGGTCACTGAGAACAGGGGTTATGCGAGTCACACAAAGTGGAACGTAGTGCGCTCAAAGTGGAACGTAGTTCGCAAGCATCTCTGCGTCAGTTGATCGAAAAGTGTTTAATATGCAACTTATTTGGCAGTAGTCGGTATTTTCAAGTATGCTGTTGTATTTGTGAAAATATCCTCATGTAATTTATTACATCCAAAACCACTCATAACTTAGCATTTTTCCTTTATGTTTCAAAATATTTGAAAACCTCTGGTACCCCAACAAAAAGTCGATGTAGGCAGATAATTAAGTACTTCATTCCATGTGTACAGAATTGTCTTGCTTATCCCATCGTATAGTAAATATAGTCATACTGCATTACTCCTATAAATTTTAAAGCGGGAAAACATTTTCTTTGGTTGGACTTACAACTGGTTTCAATCGCGAGAACTGTATGATATGAATGGTTAAATGCAGATTCAGTATTTGACTTGTGAAGAATAGAATAGTACTAAATGATGCCAGTATGACGTTGAACAGGGAAATAAAAGATTTAAAAGGAACGTAGACATCTCTTAGAAACATGTACCCCTTCTTCTGCTTTGCGTTAATGAAGTTTTATGTTGAAGGCATTCGGATTGTTTGTTCGCCACAATTTTCGTCCTTACAAATAATCAACAATATCATCAACAAACCGGGGTCCTTTGAGACTTCATCCATTAGAGTAGAGTTTGTGTTATCTGAACCTGGAAACAAGAAGCTATATTCTCACAAATAAGGACACCAAATATTGGCATCTTGTTTACGAAATGATCAAACACAGCACACCTAGATTCATAAGAGTCAAGGAATTATTACTTCGCTATGGCGACAATGCATCGTTGAAAAATTTTGATTATCTAATGATACAGAAGGAAATTAATTTTGATAATGAAGGAAGTACAAGTTTTTATCATTTATGAGAAACTTTATTTTCTGCTCTGTTCTAAACCCAATACAGTACATGTGCCAAAGTAGTAACATGTTCGAATGAAACTGGGACGATTGTTTTTCCTATCGCTAATTCATGCTTCTCTCATTACTCATCTTTCCGCTTCCGACAACACCGATTGGCTTAAACATATCGATGCCCAGACATGATCAATAATGAGCTACTTATCAAGAGGTCATGGCAAGGCGACCACATTGTAGTGAACGCATAACACTATGCCGTTCATGCTTTGCCATACTGTTCGCGGAGGACACCCTGAATTGTTCCCACTGGTAGCCCTCATGTCAACGTATCACGCCTTCATATCAGTCTCTCGAGTGCAGGGGACAATCGCAAATTGAAAGATTTCTGTCAGATGGCGGCTGAGGGCAGATCGCTGTGGCTGCTTGGAGGAGCAGGGGACGCCAGTTGGCGATTGTAGGGTTCACGTGGTCACAATCGACTCCCGGAGTGTTGGAGCTCGTGCACGCTCCGCTGCTCGTGCTAATGGAAAGGTCGGGGTTAACCAGGCGACACTCCTGCTGCAATCCTCTCCGATGTCGTCAACAGTTTTGCCTCCCCTGGAGGCAGGGGAGAGAGAGAGAGAGAGAGAGAGAGAGAGAGAGAGAAAGAGAGAGAGAGAGAAAGAGAGAGAGAGAAGAGAGAGAGAGAGAGAGAGAGAGAGAGAGAGAAAGAGAGAGAGAGAGAGGAGGGAAGGAGGGGGGGGGGAGAGAGAGGGCGGGAGGAGAGAGAGAGAGGGGGGGGGGGGAGGGAGGGAGGGAGGGAGGAGGGAGGGAGGGAGGGGGAGGGAGGGAGGGAGGG
>JAWQFJ010020759.1:57500-64836 GCA_034096865.1 Theodoxus fluviatilis | reverse complement strand
TGAGTGAGTGAGTGAGTGAGTGAGTGAGTGAGTGAGTGAGTGAGTGAGTGAGTGAGTGAGTGAGTGAGTGAGTGAGTGAGTGAGTGAGTGAGTGAGTGAGTGAGTGAGTGAGTGAGTGAGTGAGTGAGTGAGTGAGTGATGTGAGTGAGTGAGTGAGTGAGTGAGTGAGTGAGTGAGTGAGTGAGTGAGTGAGTGAGTGAGTGAGTGAGTGAGTGAGTGAGTGAGTGAGTGAGTGAGTGAGTGAGTGAGTGAGTGAGTGAGTGAGTGAGTGAGTGAGTGAGTGAGTGAGTGAGTGAGTGAGTGAGTGAGTGAGTGAGTGAGTGAGTGAGTGAGTGAGTGAGTGAGTGAGTGAGTGAGTGAGTGAGTGAGTGAGTGAGTGAGTGAGTGAGTGAGTGAGTGAGTGAGTGAGTGAGTGAGTGAGTGAGTGAGTGAGTGAGTGAGTGAGTGAGTGAGTGAGTGAGTGAGTGAGTGAGTGAGTGAGTGAGTGAGTGAGTGAGTGAGTGAGTGAGTGAGTGAGTGAGTGAGTGAGTGAGTGAGTGAGTGAGTGAGTGAGTGAGTGAGTGAGTGAGTGAGTGAGTGAGTGAGTGAGTGAGTGAGTGAGTGAGTGAGTGAGTGAGTGAGTGAGTGAGTGAGTGAGTGAGTGAGGAGTGAGTGAGTGAGTGAGTGAGTGAGTGAGTGAGTGAGTGAGAGTGAGTGAGTGAGTGAGTGAGTGAGTGAGTGAGTGAGTGAGTGAGTGAGTGAGTGAGTGAGTGAGTGAGTGAGTGAGTGAGTGAGTGAGTGAGTGAGTGAGTGAGTGAGTGAGTGAGTGAGTGAGTGAGTGAGTGATGAGTGAGTGAGTGAGTGAGTGAGTGAGTGAGTGAGTGAGTGAGTGGAGTGAGTGAGTGAGTGAGTGAGTGAGTGGAGTGAGGTGGAGTGAGGGGGTGAGCATGGGGTGGTAGTGAGTTGAAGTGACGTGGAGTGAGTGAGCGGAGTGAACGTGAGTGAGTCGAGGGTGGGGTGGGTGAAGTGGACAGTGACGTGAGTGAGCGTGACGTGAGTGTAGTGAGTGAGGTGACATTGCGAGTAGAGTGGAGTTGAGTGACTGTTGAGTGAGTGAATTAGTGAGTGAGTGAAGTGAAGTAGCTGAGTGAAGGCGAAGTGAAGTGAGTGAGTGAAGTGAGGTGAGTGAGTAAGCGACCGTGAGCGAATGATTGTGAGCGACGTGAGTTGAGGTGATGAGGTGATGCCGCGAGAGCGAGAGCATAGATGAGATGGAGGGCGAGTGAGTGAGAGGAAGCTTCCATACTTACCAACCTTTACTGCCTGCGTGAATTACCCCCTTCTGTCCCTTCTCCTTGCCTACGTTCTGCATGCTTTGCCATCTGCTTGCCTACTCTCCTCCCCCTGCCCTGCTTGACTGTTTGACCTTGGCGTGTCCATCCTGCACTGGTGTTTCAGATATTTTGTCTTTGCCTCACCTATATGGCAAAAGTACTCTCTCCTCTACCGTCCCATCTTGGTGCACCCTAGGTCCCAGCCTGGCGTCTCGCTGTCCCAAAGGCAGGGGGGAGGGAGGCAGGAGGGGAAGGAGGGCAAGGGAGGGAGGAGGGGAGCCGGGCCGGGAGAGAGGGAGGGAGGGGAGAGGGAGGGTCGACGGAGGGAGGGATAGGAGGTGGAGAGAAAGAGAGCAGAGGAGGTTGATTGGGAGGGAGAGAGAAGAGGAGGGAGGGACGGGAGGGAGGGAGGGGGAGAGAGGGATTTAGCGGGAGGGGGTAGGAGAGGGAGGGGAGGGAGGGACGGGAGGGGAGGGAGGGACGGGAGGGCAGGGAGGGACGGAGGGAGGGAGGGGATTGTAGGGGAAACAGATGTGATGGAGAAGAGGAGGGAGAGGGAGGGGAGAGAAGAGGAGGGAGGGAGGGAGGGGAGAGAAGAGGAGGGAGGGAGGGAGGGGAGAGGAGAGAAGAGGAGGGAGGGAAGAGGGCGGCGGTGCGTGTAAGTTCAGAAATCCGCTACGCCCGTTCCTGGTGCAGGGCAGAGCGGCTCACAGTTTGCTGGTATCTACCTGCCCGAGACAAAGGTTATCGATCAGCAAGGAGATAGGGCGAAATTAACACAATTGTTACGCCCTGCTTGCTCATTATCACTCGTCCCAACCTGGGAGTCGGCGCTAACCACCGATCGATAGTTTCTCCCGGTTTCTCCTAGCCCCGGTACCTCCACCCCCACCCACCCTCCCCTTATCCTCGCCCTCTCCTCCCTCCCCAACTTCTCCCTTTCCCCTCCTCTTACTTCACCTTGTCCCTTCTTTTACCTCCAGGACCTCTGAACCTTCCTCCTTGTCCTTCACTCCTCTCTGCCTGCCCTTCCATCTCCTTTTGATTTGGCTTTACTTCCCTTGTAATCACCTGATCCCATTGCCCCGTACATGATCTCTCTCCACCTCATTCTGTCTGGTCTCTCTGTCTGGTCTCTCTGTCTGGTCTGTCTGTCTGGTCTCTCTGTCTGGTCTCTCTGTCTGGTCTCTCTGTCTGGTCTGTCTGTCTGGTCTCTCTGTCTGGTCTCTCTGTCTGGTCTGTCTGTCTGGTCTCTCTGTCTGGTCTGTCTGTCTGGTCTCTCTGTCTGGTCTCTCTGTCTGGTCTCTCTGTCTGGTCTCTCTGTCTGGTCTCTCTGTCTGGTCTCTCTGTCTCGTCTGTCTGTCTGTCTGTCTGGTCTGTCTGTCTGGTCTCTCTGTCTGGTCTGTCTGTCTGGTCTGTCTGTCTGGTCTCTCTGTCTGGTCTCTCTGTCTGGTCTCTCTGTCTGGTCTGTCTGTCTGGTCTCGTCTGTCTGGTCTCTCTGTCTGGTCTCTCTGTCTGGTCTCTCTGTCTGGTCTGTCTGTCTGGTCTGTCTGTCTGGTCTCTCTGTCTGGTCTGCCTCCCTCATCCCCCTCTCCTCCCCACCCGCTCCCCTCGCCCCCACCCTCCTCCTCCTCCCCTCCCCCCTCTCCCCCCTCCTCGCCTCCCCACCTCCTCGCCTCCCCACCTCCTCGCCTCCCCACCTCCTCGCCTCCTCGCCTCCTCGCCTCCCCACCTCCTCGCCTCCTCACCTCCTCGCCTCCCCACCTCCTCGCCTCCTCGCCTCCTCGCCTCCTCGCCTCCTCGCCTCCTCTCCTCCTCGCCTCCTCGCCTCCTCGCCTCCTCGCCTCCTCGCCTCCCCACCTCCTCGTCTCCTCACCTCCTCGCCTCCTCGCCTTCTCGCCTCCTCGCCTCTCCACCTCCTCGCCTCCTCGCCTCCCCACCTCCTCGTCTCTTCACCTCCTCCCCCCACCCCCATCCCTCTATCACCAGGTCCGCTTCTTTTTTCCTGCGGAATCTTTTCTGTGTTTTCATTCCTGTGTTTTTTCTTTCATATCCACTTTTTGTCTGTACTCTTAAATCCTTTGAGTCATACTCTGTCCGTAAACTGAACTGTTTTATTATGACACATTTAGAATACTCTCATCAACACTGCAGTCAGTGATTCGAAGCAGTTCAATGTAAAATGATGAGGAGGAGCGTGTTACGAAACGCATCTTTTCCATTTATTCCTGGTTGTGGTTATAGCATATAGTGGGTTGGGAATTAGCTGCCAAGCCATAGTGTATTTTGATATTTGCTGCCAAGCCAGTATTGATGTTGGGATTGATATGGTGGATGTAGTTTTGGAAGGGAAAACGAACTGTGAACCTTGCTTCCCTTCCAATACAGAAATGAACTTAGTGGAACGTTTGGGAGGTTGTTTTATTTACCTTGATTCACGCTCTACAGTTGACCAATCTGCAGTGAACTTCTCTAGAAACGGACTAATGAAACTGCTTGGTTATTGTTCAATGGGAGAAGTAGATGACTATATGAACATTTGATTGGTCAATTGATACGAGATCGTGAATCAAGACATCCTAAAACGCTGTGATTGGTTGAGAACGACAGGGAGAATTCTGCCGTTGTATTTAAACCCTTGCTTTGGAATCACGGGGTGCCCGTAACAAAACTTTCATCGAGATAGCCCATGTGTAGGACGGCACCCTGTCTCAAAGAGTTCACGAGGTGGACATGTGTGAAAACTGATGGAATTTTCGTCCACTGACGGACTAATTCCGAGTGACCCTCCCTTCAAACGTCTATGGATAGACAACGGAAGAAATGGAGGACTGTTCTCACTTTGGACTGCAGAGAGAGACCACGTGCAAGGTATTGCAATTTTCGTACTTGCAACGTTTTCCTCTCCTGAGTGAATTATCTACTGACCACCCTGTGA
The DNA here is from genome assembly GCA_034096865.1 of Theodoxus fluviatilis. NCBI lineage: Eukaryota > Metazoa > Mollusca > Gastropoda > Cycloneritida > Neritidae > Theodoxus > Theodoxus fluviatilis. The sequence goes on along the minus strand of JAWQFJ010020759.1, from coordinate 60,585 downwards.
GGAGAAGTTGTCTCTAGAAACTTCTCCCCACTTCTGAGAAAGCCACCTGCGAGAAAGCTCTGACCCCTCGCGCCCTGCACCTGCTTCTCGTCGTCTTACCTGCCGTCTCGCCTCGCCCCTCCTCGTCGCCGTCTCAACGACGCCTGCCGCCCGCTGCCCTCTCGACGTCCGACTACGTGTTAATGCAAGAGCCATCCATCTCTCGGACCAAGTACAAGTCCCCCGCCTCACCCTCCACCACGAGTGTGGGGAAATCTCCACGTTTTCATCACCAGAGGAAATTCTACAGTTTCGTCGTGTATTGTGCAGTGAGTCCATGAATGGGCTTCCCCCATAATTCTCTCTCTCATCGTGTGTGTGTGTGGAATGTCATTCACTGGATTACGTAGCTCGTTTGCCGGCTACGGATTGGCTGGAAGCCACAACAAGTTGCGTACGTGAGTACTGGTTTCCCATCTTGGCTTGGCAGCCCTCTTAGTTAATTATTTAATTCTGGGGAAGGTTTTTCTTTTATTTTCTAATGCGTTTCAGTATCACCATGCTTTCTTATTTATTGTGTTGAAACTTATCACTCTTGACCAATTTGATTATTATTGATTAAAGCTGAATTTGAATTTGATTTGTGCAGCCCAGTCATTCATTTGCGTCCAATCGTCATCCTTGTGCGAATGGTTTTGATTGGAAGGTGCCAAGTAGTACGGAATTCCCTAGACATTTAACGAGCCACAGTAAAGATTAATAATCTTTAATACTACTTGTGAAACACGTATGAACTTTGTTAAATACATTGGACCTAGTTGTCAGCGCGCTTGCCCTGTTGTAACTTGCGGCTAGTGGGTGCGGTGTTCGAAGCTTCGCGGATCCAAGACTTGCGTTCTTGAGCAAAGATCCTCCACTGACATGCTTCTCCCCAAACAGGAGTAAAATGGGTACCCGTGAGGAACGAGCTGGAATATTCCGGGTAAAACGCTTTGTCGCGTTCGCCGGCTATTTGGTTGTATGCTCCCCAGGGATTAGAAATGGTGTTCCATCGCTAGAAGTTAACTGGTGACCAAGGGAAGAAAGTCTGCGGTACGGGCGCCCATCAATAAGTGAAAAGTCCGTAATATAAATAGCCACTTCTTACCTTTGCATTTTAGCGTTGTCCTTCCTCTTTCTCAGCAATATGGCGTGTGCACCTCCTGGTCGATTTGTGACAGGATTGCTTTTGGAGTATTACTCTACGTTCCAGAGCTTTTACTCTTTGGAATCCGCATGGAAAAGTCACAATTCTATAGACTACATCCTAGGTGCAAACTTCGTACAATCTCCAGAAGACAGTATCTTGCTGAATGCTTACCTTTTTGGTGGGCATTTTTGCACGTCTGGGAATGTGTTGTTCCTGCAGCTCTTCTCGCGCTAACGCAGGGCGAGAAGCGGGAAATGTCGGTTGGGAAAAAGGGATGCGTGAAATAATTATTCGCATTGTGTAGGTTGAATGGGATGTTTCAATATGCAGTTAAAAACGGCAATACATGTATTACTTTTGTTAAGTTGACCTTTAAGAATATTAATTGTGTCAACAAACAGTACGTCTGCACTCGCATACACATCTAGACATCCCCATCACCACCACCCATCCCCCCTTCCTCTTACCCCACTGGCACTCTTTCTAGAGAATGGGACTCATTTCCCTCTGATTTTCATTTTCTCCTCTTCATCGCAATGGCAGGCTCTTTCCTATTATTCTTCGTTCTCTCGCGTGTTTAACCTACAAAATGTCAATTGAAAAGCGCAAACTATCTCATTTTCCAACGACATTTTAGCTTATTCAACTGGTCTGCATGTTAATATTGATGTTGTTTATTAATACAGTGTACTGCTCAACAACTGTATGATTTGACTGCAAAGCGCAGTCACACATCAACTCGTATGTATCGCTACGTTAACTGCAGCGTAAGTCATCTTTCCAGTTATTCATTTGCGGACTCACTCATTCCTTCTCTCATTCAGTCATGCACGGCCTCGATTCATTCTTTGCTTATACTTATTCACCCTTTCATTCACAAATTCATCCTCTCACTCACCCACCAACTTGATCGTTAACTCGTTCATTTACTCACTCACGAATTAGCTCGCTCGCTCGCTCGCTCGCTCGCTCGCGGATTCACGCTCTTACTCTCAAGCTCACTCGCTCACTCACTCGCTTGCTCTTTTACTTAACCATTCTATCACTCACTCACTCACTCACTCACTCACTCACTCACTCACTCACTCACTCACTCACTCACTCACTCACTCACTCACTCACTCACTCACTCACTCACTCACTCACTCACTCACTCACTCACTCACTCACTCACTCACCCACTCACTCACTCACTCACTCACTCACTCACTCACTCACTCACTCACTCACTCACTCACTCACTCACTCACTCACTCACTCACTCACTCACTCACTCACTCACTCTCTCACTCACTCACTCACTCACTCTACTCAATCCCTCCACTCCTTCACTCATGTACTTCACTCCTTCATTCGCTCCTCCTTCGCTCGCTTGCTCTTTCGCTCCCTCGCTCTTTCGTTCCCTCGCTCCTTTGCTCACTCGCTCACTCACGTCCTGTCATCGTCTGCGCGGCACTGCGGGAAGACACGTCCTATTATCGGGAAATTCCCTGTGCGTCCCTCACATTTCCTTCCAGGAATTTTTCATCTTGATGCCCTTTCAGCGGGCCCAGCCTTTCTCCCGCCTCTCATCGACCTCTCTGTGGTTTGGCCTCTCCGGCTCGGGACAAAAGGATGGTATGGGCAGATGTGGGGATAGGGGTAAGGGTTGAGATGGGGAGTGAGAGCTGAAGGGAAAATGGGGTGGGGGAGGGGGTGGGGGAGGGGGTGGGGGGAAAGTGGTGGGAAAGGAGTAAAGGAGTAGGAAAGGTGGAGGTGGAGGATTTAGAGGGGATGGATGGAGAGAGAGAGAGAGAGAGAGAGAGAGAGAGAGAGAGAGAGAGAGAGAGAGAGGATGGTGGTGGTGGCAGGCAAGCACATAGACAGACAGACAGACAGACAGACAGACAGACAGACAGGCAGGCAGACAGACAGACA